>JAGKTI010011016.1:0-27277 GCA_018397915.1 Birgus latro
GGTTGATCAACAACAACAGTCCAGTCCTTAGTACAGTGGAGTCTTATTTAAGTCAGAGACCACTGTAAAGCATGTAATCATGAACTGTATTAATATGTAGCTATTGTTTATTACATGCAGACAGAGGGTTAGGTTCCAGTTACAATAATATACACAGAGACAGTGTTTCATATTTAAAAAAAAATAAATTAATTTAAAAAAAAAAATTGTTCCCTCTCCATATTGATGTTCCTTAGGAAATGCCACTTACACCACAAAAACATTACTTGTAGAACTGGTAACTGAAAAATATCATTCCAGGCTCATAGACCTGAGTAGCTGGTGCAATACTTCTTGTCTCATGCTGTAATCACTTATGAGGATTGATCACTGGTCAACACCAAATTTATTGTCTACGTTCTTTTAGCTGATTTAGGACAATTTTGATGTGCTGAATCCAAAAATCATATTGGTTTTTCTCAATCAGGTCAACTTTTTGAGCTATGGCCACATGTTGTTTTTGACGTTTTTGTTTACATGTACGGGTATTTTCGCTTCATATGATGCAAAATTCTTTTTTATTGCTTGAAATAAACGAACTCTGAAGAGTTTACATGCGCCAATTTATGACTAATTGGTATTTTTATTTTACTGGTGAATGAAATGGCTTCGACAAGAAGATCTTGCAAAAATTAGCCCAATGTATTCTGCTACATCTGCGGCGTATACACTATAGCTCCTAACAGGAATCCAGTCACATGTTTCATAAAGCGTGCTTACCATGCTTATTTTGGTATTCAACTTGGTGACCAGGATAAAGCTTGGGTGCCACACATTGTATGCAAGACATGCACCGAGTATCTGTGTCAGTGGACTAAGGGCAAGAAGAGTTGTCTGAAGTTTGGACTGGCCTGTGCGGGAGGAATTGGTGCCTTGCAGAACAAGGAACGTCATCAACAATCCTCTGGTGGACAGAAACAGGATACTCTTCCCACCGCTGCACATCAAACTCGGTTTGATCAAGCAGTTCACCAAAGCTCTGGACAAGCATGGTTGCTGCGTCACTTACTTGTGCCAGGCTTTTCCAGGATTGACCATGGAGAAGCTGAAAGCTGGCATCTTTGATGGTCCTCAAATCCGTAAGCTCATCAGAGATCCAGAGTTTAAAAACTCATTGAACGAAGAGGAACTGGAAGCGTGGAAGGCTTTTGTTCTGGTCGTGAAGAACTTTCTTGACAACAACAAGGCCAGCAACTACGCAGAACTTGTCACCAATATGCTGACTGCTTTCAGAAACCTCGGATGCAACATGAGCATCAAAATACATTACTTATTCTCACATATGGATCGTTTTCCTGAGAATCTGGGATCAATGAGCGACAAGCAGGGGGAGAGATTCCATCAGGACATGAAAGAGATGGAGACCAGGTATCAGGGATGCTGTCATGATGGCTGATTACTGCTGGACTCTGAAGAGAGACATCCCTGCCACTGAGCATTCTAGGGTTTTGAAAAAACGGAAGTTCAAGCCCTGAATTTTGAACAATGATGATGTAACATGCAATTTACATGTACTTACCTTTATCAGTGTCTGCTATTCAATTTACAGTAATCTATTTTTGTAACATTTAATTAATAAATTGTGTTAGAAAACGATTTTTTCTCTTAAAAACCTATGTCGGACGAGAAATATTAACAAAAATCAACCGATAATGTTACAAAAATGTAATCGATTTAGTCAGAAGAACGGATTTTTAAAAAATCAACTTAGCACAAAAACCTGACCTGATCGAGAGAAACGGATGTCATATTCAGATTCAGTGGTGCAAATTTGTCCTAAATCAGTTGAAAAAACATAGACAACTTACAAATAATTTTTTTTTGTAACCCAGTGTAATCTTTCTTTTGTCAGTGGTTTATCCCCTCTTGAGATATATTTCAAGTTATGGGACTGCACATGCCCAGTGCATCTCAGATTTTAGGGGTGTGTGGGGGGGGGAGGTTGGCATGGCAAGCAGCACTTCATTTTACTTTGTTTTCATATTTCATTGCTTGCTATCTTGCTAATTTGCCATAGTTCTGATGCATAACTGTCCAAATTACTTGTGTTAATGTGCTGGCCATTATGTACCAGTTTTGCTACTATATCTTTGTTTACTTTGCATATTTAAACTTACTTATTATTATGACAGGGACAGAGAAATGCACATCATTGACATGTCTCTCAGTACAATTTCTTCCTCCCCTTTATCAATTATTTTATTTCTAGTGTGTGTGTGTGTGTGTGTGCACACACGCGTACATGGAGTCATCATTGTTGTCGCCACTGCCGGCTAAAAAAAAAGACACCATGTCTCCCACTAAGGAATCTCGGTATTTGAGTTAGCCAAAGCAACCAAGTGCAAAAACCAGTTAATTACTTCCATTCAGTTGCTTGAAGCTGTTAGTAAAGAAGAAATTTGAGATGTAGTAAAAGATTTGCAACAGTGTGAGGATCTCAGCTTGGACTTTGGCTCTATGTAGTCACTTAGAAGTACTGTATCATAAACATCATCAAGTGTTTGTACTTGTGGCTTAATGTTACCTCTCTAAGAGTGATGATTATGTGACTAGTTACAGAGATTGTAGCCACATTTCACTTTCATGGTAATGATTCCCAGGGTCCTACCGCATATTGCATCAGTAACTCTCAAGAGGTTTTTCTTAAGGGCTCTGTACTGTTCATTAATGCCTCTGTCTACAGCTCCCTGTTCAGCCACCACTCTCCTCATCTCACTATAGAAGGCATCCCTTACTGCTTGGTTTTCCAGCTTCCATATTTTCCTCCTAGGTACATATGTCCTCCTTTTCATCACTCATTCTTTAAGCACCATGTCACAAATCAATAGTTTGTGCTGCTGCACATACTCCTCACTTCCTATAACTTTAACATCCCTTACTAACCTCCTATCAACCCTCCTGTCCAGAAAATAATCGATCTGACTGCTATTTCCCCCAGACTCGTACGTAATCAGCCTACTCAATCTTTTTCTAAAATATGTGTTACACACAATCATGTCCATTGCCTCCCCAAACTTAAGTATTTATTTCTCCTTCTGCATTTCTCACGCCATATGCACATCCCCCATGTACTCCTTCATAACCTTGAGCTGTTTCACCCACATGACCATTTAAATCCCCTCCCAAAACCACTATCTCATCATCCCCCATACCACCTACTACACGTATTAAATCATCCCAAAATCTATCCTTCTCTACCTCATCCAGCTCTTCCTGTGGAGCATATGCCAATATAATTGCAATTATCCTTCCATGAACAAAATTTTCACTACCAATATCCTATTCCTTACTCTCATAGCATTCATAACATATTCCACCCATTTCTCCGCAACCAACACCCCCACACCCCCATATCCATCAGTCCCCCCCTGCCAAAACAACTTACAGTAGCAATCCTTCCCAACAATCTGTCTGGCTGATCCACCCCTGTACCAGACTCCCTGCAAACATGCCACATCCACCCACCTCATACTGAATGCCTCAACGACTTTCCCCGCTCTTCCCCTCAAACTTTCCACATTCCACGAACCCACTCTCATCCCCCTGGGTGATTTAATGTCCTCAGGCTTGCTTTGATGCTTATCCTTGTGTTTAGTCATAGTCGGTAATGATAAAGGGGAGGTAAACATTCCACAGGCCCCACCCACAGCACAGTCCTTGGTCCAGGTGATGGATCTGGGACCCCTAGCCCACCAGCTTACCAGTGGCTGTGGTAGTAACCTAAACAGCATTATGTTAGTGTTGACTTTTTTCTATGGTATGTTAGGGGGAAGAAAAGCAGTATTTAGGTGTACTTTGAAAGTGGTTAGCAACAGTATCAATATGTACAGTTATTAACTAATAACTAATAGTTTATTATTTATGGTATATTGTACACTGTTAAATGAAGAAAATAATTATGAGATAGAAGAGATGGGAAAAGTTGAAGGGCCAGTTCCAATGATAACAGAAGCTGAAGTGGAGATAGTCTTAAAGGAAATGAAGTCCGGGAAAGCTCCAGGCCCAACAGGTATAACATCTGATCTGATAAAAAAGGCTGGAAGTACTGTACTGGTGTAAAAGAATTGACAAGGATTTTTTATAACATCTTAGTAGGAGGACAGCCACCTGAGGACTGGAGAGATAGCTGGACAACGCCAATTTATAAAGGCAAAGGAGATGCCCTTCTGTGTGGAAAGTACCGAGAAGTCAGACTGTTGGAGCATGGAATGAAGATATTCGAAAAGGTGCTGGAAGGAAGGCTGAAGCAGGTAGTGAAGATAGATAACCGACAGTTTGAATTTTGCGCAGGTAAATCCACAATAGATGCAATATTCATCATGAGACAGTTGCAGAAAAAGTTTCAACAGAGGAGGAAATGCTTGTACCATGTGTTTGTGGACTTGGAAAAAGCTTTTGATACAGTACCAAGGAGAGTTATAGCGTGGGCCTTGAGAAGACAGAATGTGCCTGAGAGACTCATTGCAGCTGTCATGTCTCTCTATATTGATACAAGATCAAAAGTCAAGACAATAGCAGGAACACCAGGAAATTTTGGAAAAGGAGTTGGGGTACATCAAGGGTCAGCACTCAGTCCATTGCTGTTTAACATAGTAATGGAGGAGGCAACACGGGAATGTAGGGGGGAAGGCCCATGGGAATTGCTGTATGCTGATGACCTAGTGCTAACAGCGGAGACTAAGGAAGAAGTGGTGGAAATGCTTAATAGATGGAAAAATGGAATAGAGAAGAGGGGAATGAAAATAAATATGGATAAGACAAAGGTAATGGTGACAGGCAAGAAACCAGTAGAAAGAATTCAGTCAGGAAAATGGCCATGTGGATGCTGTGGCAGAGGAGTAGGAGTGAACTCAGTGTTGTGCACGGAGTGTAATGAGTGGTGCCATATAAGGTGTTAAGGTCTGTAGAATTTGAGAGTAGTGCAAAATTTCCACTGACCAGCCTGCATAAGAAGAGAGGTGGAGGGAGATGAAGCAGAGGATGCGCTAGAGGTGAATGGGGGCACACTACAGGAAGTGCAGCAGTTCTGCTGCCTAGGAGATATATTGGACTGCGAAGCAGGGGTGGAGAGATCAGTCAGAACAAGAGTGGCGGCAGCATGGTTAAAGTGGAAGGAAATAGCTAGCCTACTGGTCAACAAACACATACCACTGAGATACCGAAGTAAAATATATGAGGCCTGCATTAGACCAGTATTGATATATGGTGCTGAAACATGGGCTTTGACAGATAGACTGATGAATGTTCTGAGGAATACTGATCATAGAATGTTAAGATACATGGCGGGAGTAAGATGGGAGGACAGAGTTTTGAGTGAGGAGGTAGCCAGAAGATGCGGGGTGAAGGATCTCGATATCATCTTGAGGCAGAAGAGGCTTAGATGGTTTGGTCACTTGAGAAGGAGTGAGGAAAGGAGCTGTGTGAGAATAGCAGAGGAACTGGAAGTGGTGGGACATCGACCACCAGTGAGACCTAAGAAGACCTGGAAAAGTGTTGTAATGCAAGATATGGAAAGACTGGGTATTGGAGAAGATTTAATCCAGGACAGGAAGCAGTGGAGAAAAGCCATCGCACATCCAACCCCAGTTTGAATATGGGAACAGAAGGACGAAAAACGAAGATGATGATGATGATGATGGTATATTGTACACTGTAACTGCTATGGCATTATTTTTGTACACTTTTCATCCAGACTGAAGGTTGCACTATCATTTGGCTCCTTTCTTCAACTGTTTCTGAAGTACAGTATTCTCTTTTCATAAATACAGATGGCAGACGGTCTCCTAGAGCGCCATCCCAAACTGGCAGAACTGCTCGAGCGCAAGGTGCCTGGGATGGTGGCACGTGCTGTTTGGGAGTGGGATGAAGCATTATTGAGAAGGATCTTACAGCTGATCCTGCAGCTACAGCATACACATCATTACTACACAGTAACCACTGCATTACTGCAACTGCAGTGTAAGAATTATTCTTTGTGATAAAGTTCCACCTTCAGAATCAGTTATGACTGAGTTGCACAGTCTCCTTTGCTTGATATTTAACCTGTGCTTGAATAACCACCACTTGGAAGTGAAGGTTACAGGTGATGGGTAGATAGCCAAACTTGTGTTAAAATGAGTTTAAAAATTGGTAATGTGTCTGCTTATGATGTGGTTTTACTGGGGAGTTTTACAGTGGGATGGAAATATGGTACCATAATGTCTGTGACTGATTCTGAAGTCTATGTGCAGAATATCATAACTTACAATTGAGTCTCTGCTTGGAAAGGTTTGGGATACATGGATTTAAAATAGTATGGCAAACTAATTTTTGTTTCATTTAATTTATAAAGGATAAAGGGTACAATGTTCTTGCATGCATCAGTCTTGGCCAGCTAATGGCGGCGCTGCTCGGTCACTCTATGACCTTATCCCACATCTTTTTTGGTCTGCCTCTCGCAACCCTATCCTTGATGTTCACACTTCTAACCCTCTGCACCCATTTGTCGTCTTCCATCCTCTCAACATGGCTGGACCATCTTAGTTTACTCATCCTCATCAGAACATTAATACATTCAAGTCCCATCCTTCCTCTAAGCTCCCCACTTACAGTCCTCTCACTGAGGGATGTACTACACATCCATCTAATCATTATAATTTCTATGATTGAGTCTAGGAATATCCCCTTCCTGTACTGCCCAGGTCTCCCTATCATACAGCACTGCACTCCCAACATATGATGCATACAGTGACCCTTTGGCACAGAGGGTCTCATTGTCAGGAAAGGCAACAGCTCCTTGAACTTCCCCCAGCCACTCCTTACCCTAGCACCATCTCCAGCACATACATCCCCCAAATAGTAAAACTCCTCTACACATGCAAGAGACTCTTCAGCAAAATCAATCCTTTCATCCCTCTCAACCTCTACGTGCTCTTCCCAACACACTGCACACACAAAATCAGCATTATTTCATAGCCTACCTCTAATACATCTCTTATGCATCCACTTATCACAAACACTGCGCAAGATGGAGTTACTTCTCACACTCTTGTGGCAAACTACACATGGCCATGTAGGTTCAAGCACCCTCGTACATTGCCATTACCACTAACCATCCAGTCCCTGATCCCAGGCTTTCTCATTGCCCTCTTCACCACCTCCCTAGGAACTAAAGGTCTATTCTTCTTTCACATATGTTTCCTGAAGTTTTCAGGCAATGAATATTGCATTAGCAGTCCCTCTGCGTGGAAAAAACCCAAATTGCACCTCATCAGTATTCACTGTTTCCCTCATCATACCTTCCTAGATTCTCTCCATAGCCCTCATTATCTGGTCCAAAAGCTCTATGCCTCTATAATTTCCTATTTCTAGGGCATCACCCTTCCCCTTATAAACATTTACAATCACAATATTCAGCCAGTCATCTGGAACAATACAATCTATCATCTGTCGCCAGACACCATAATCCCATAAGGAGTGGCCATTTGACTCTTAGTTAGTTGTTTTGAGGAGAGGGACAGTAGCCCTCCGCCAACCCACTTGTTGACACGTAAGTAACAAGTATGGTTGGTTATATGGTTGCCACCCAGTGTTGTAAATGGTTTCCTTGCTTACAGGAAACCATTAGGTTGAGTCACTCCATGCAAAGCTCCCTTAAAAGGAAAGAAGAGTAATAAAGAGTGACAAGAAAGATGGGAGAAATAGTAAGAGAGGAGGGCAGACACAGAAAAAGAATGATAAAAATGAAGGAAGAAGTAGGCAACACTACATCAAGTGAGTGGAATTCCACCACCTACCACCACTTGTATGAAATTAAATTTATCAAATCAGTAACTAAACCCACCCCTAAGGCCTTCAACATTTCAGCAGTCAGTCCTGACACACCCGCTGCCTTCTCTAATTGCATCCTGCTGACTGCCTTGCTCACCGTAGCATTATCAAAGGCCAAGAGCTAAACACCTGTATCTGCCGACTCCAAAATTTTCCAGTTCTAGTCACGCTCCTCATTCAACATCTGGTTATAATGCTCCCTCCAAGCATTTTTAATATCCTCACTGGCTGCCACTACCTTTCCTTCGTCATTTTTCACACACTGCTCATCTAAGGTATCTGCATTTTCATTCTTCATCTATTTTGCTAACTTAAATACAGTCACGAGTAAGTATACAATGGTTTGATATGTGATAAATTGATAGAATGTTGAAAAAAAAAGTTATACCTTAACACTGAGAGGACTCTCCCTCCATGGTAAGAGATCACTGTATGCAGCATGTGTTGGGAGTGTAATGCTATATGGTAATGAAACCTGGGCAGAAAAAAAAAGAGGATATTCACAGGCTCAAACTTACAGAAATGACAACGATTAGATAGATGGATGTGTTCACTGTGTAATGCATCCTTCAATGTGAGGCCTTGGGGTCTAGAATTGTGACTGAGGAATTGAGAGGAAGGATGGGACATGAACGTGCAGTATTGGTGTTGTGATGAGGAAAGGTAGACTGAGATGGTTTGCGCAAATTGAGAGGATGGAGGATGAAAATGGGTGTGAAAGGTGAGACGTGTGAATGTTGGGGGTAGGGTTGTTAGAGGCAGACCAAAAAAAAAAAAACCTGAGACAAGGTCACAGAGTTTGACCTCAGCAATACAGAACTGAACCTGGAGGCTACCAGAGATCGAGTAGTGTGAAGAGCATTAGGTGACCAAAGCCAATGCATACAAGCATACTGGAGCCCTTATAAATGATATGAACAATGTGGCTGCAGAATTGCTTACACAGTAATTTTTGTGGCTGCCAACGACAACTCCATGCATGCAGGGAGCTGCACGCAAGCCAACATTCGTATGTTTGACCCAAGATGGCTGTGCAGTGTTTACATACAGAGAATCTCCAACTCAGACCTCTGTGTACACAGCTTCTTCACGCCACCCCCTCAAAGACCATGTCACTTGTCCACGTATCCTGCAGCTGTAATCATTTCCATTCTCTGTGTTATAATAGACAGTCTCTCATGTTCAAGGCCATCAAAACACCATCTCTATTGCAAAATAACAGAGCAAGTGCACAGCAAATAGCACAGTGTGTGATATTAAGCAAAGTGATAACTTTTTGTGTATGAAATACCAGAACTTGTAACATGGTAATCATGTCTGGTCAGGGTGCTACTCCTAGTGGAAAGCATGGTGCTACTTATGACACTGAGGGCAAGTCTAAGAGGGTAAGACATAGCATTTTCCCTGATATATAAGATTAGACATTGTAAGGCACCATATGGAGGGGTTGGGGGTGAATAAGATTGCTGAAGCCCAGTCCCAGTCCATGGTCTCTGTCATAATTTAAAAATCTGAGGCTGTCCTAGCTTTGTCGCAGAACAGACCTACCCTGACTGCCAATTGCCTAATAAAAACTAGGGAACACATTATGGAGGAGATGGATCTCCCTGCACTGCAGGTTAATAAGCTTAATGAAGCAAAGCAGCCCTTACATCGTAGCTTCATCTACAGCAAAGCTTTCAGTCTGTGGAAGGGTCTCAAGGGAGACAGAGGAATAAAGGCAAAGGTGCAGCTCAAGGCAAGCACAGGGGGTGGTTCAAGTTGCTGAAGGCCCATGCTGGCCTTAGATATTTGATCATACATGGGGAGGCTTCCTGGATTGACCACATGGCAGCTGAGACCTTCCCTGCCAAGCTGAAGATGATCATCAAGGAAGGTGAATACTCTTCAAAATAGGTTCTGAACATTGATGAGATGGGTCTGTTTTGAAAATGTACCTCCCATGAGACCTACATCATCTAGGAAGAATGACGTATGCCAGGTTTTAAGGCAGCCAAGGACTGCCTCCTCCTCCTCCTGGGTGCAAATGCAAAGTTACAAGGAGTTACAAGGAAAAGTTAGTATCTCCAAGACTGTGCTGTCCATACTGAGGAGAAACCTTGTATTTGCTTGGGAATGCATATCCATTTTGCACTAATTCTACTTTAAGATCCTATTGACATTTCTTTTAACCCCTAAACCGTGGGGTTGTGTGAGGCGGTCCTGGCACTTCCAGCCGGTGGTAATTCGCGCTCTGACTTATTTTTCAAAAATAGCTGTATTGGCCAAAACTAGCCTGAGTGATATACATAGCACTCAGGAATCTCCTACAGTTTTTCATATATATTTATATCTTGAAAGCTTTGGCTAATTAAAGAGAAAGCAGCGGCACCCAACTGATGGCCCACGGCTTGAGCCATTGTCACCGAGCGTCACAAAAGTGACAGCCCGTGGTTAAGTGGTTAAACTGCTCTGCAGTAGTGCTATTAACAATATCTATGGGGAGTCTGTTCCAGGTGGAGCTGATCTTGTACGTGAAAAAGTTTTTGCAAATGCCGGTGTTTAATCTTTTCAGTCCCAGCTTCCAACCATGGTTTCGTGTTGCATTTATGTTGAGAATAAACAACTTTCTGTGGCTAAGACTGTCAAACCCATTCAGTATTTTAGGCACTGACCTCATAGTCCATGATGTTGGAACTAGACAACCACGCTCACCGGCTTCACGACGTGAACTCCCAAGGCTCCCAGTAGCAAACCACAGGAACCCTCCGATGACATCATCACTCGTGACCTAGATGTGTGCGTGCGCACACACACTAACACTCTCGTCCTCTCTTCTAAATTTGACAGAAGATTCCAAGGACGAAGCTGGATGGTCTATTTGCGTCTGATGCACACTATGTATCCAATACATAGAATTTTGTTTAATTACTATCAAGACCCAGTCTATGACCACATACAGATATGTGATGTCTCTTATAAAGTATTCTAAACTTTCTAGTCTCGGCTGACTGCTGCACGCAGTCGCTCGGTCGAAGCACCTTTCTTGGTGAGACAATCAGCCAGTTGTTGTGATGTATCCACCCAGGATACCTCATCAATCTCCCCCCGCTCCAACATGTCCCGCAACACAGCAATATCAATGCGCAATCTCCTGTCTTCTACGCTCTTACAGGAGTAAAGAGCGTCCACCAGACTCTTGTTGTCGACGAAACACTTTATTTTGATCTTTCCACATCCAGAAACCTCATGCAATATGTTGGAGAGATATACAGCAGTTTCAGCACATTCAAGCAGCGCCAACGCCTCAGCAGATAAGGTAGATTTGACGACCCTCCTGATCTTCCTTGTCTGCCAAAATATAGGACATCTTGCCTCACTAGCATCTCGTAGGAAGATCACAAACTTTGACCTGGTCAGTTCCAAGGTTAATCACCATTTTTGCTTTTTTCATGGAACGTCTACTCAACAGCAAGGGAATATTGCAGTCCACAACATCAGTCACGATGGTAGCACGCATGTTTCCAACGTAGCAGGGCAGAGTAACACGTTTGAGGGAAGAAACTGTGACACCATCAGCAAAGGTAAACATTGAGGATGACGCTTCTTCTCTTACAGCATCACGTTCATAATCAGTGAGCTCACTTAGATAGCAGTTGATCCATTCAACTCCACATACAGTTGCAGAACACCCTGTGTCTAAAAGAGCACATCCCTTAGATTCTTCTACTAGAGTCTGTGACTTACCTCTACTAGCGGCATCATCAGCATAGCCCATAAACATCGACAGATGCACTGTTTCAGAATTCTCTTCTCGGCTGCCGTCGTTTTCGTATGCATCAGGACAGTCACGTGCCCAATGAAATCTAGAATCACATACAAAACACTTCGATACCTTTCCGTCAGGCCCAAGTGGGTTCTGCCTCCTGCCGGTGGATGAGCGTTGGGGAATTCTAGCAGATACAGTTGAAAATCGGCCACTACCCCGACGTCGATCATGTTTTGCACCACCCCGCAACAGTCTCCGTCCACGTCGAGTACCTCTAGCAAAAAGCGTTTCGTCACCCTCAACTTCGTCACTCCAAAATACTGGTTCGTCTTTCACCTCCCTGGCAGACACCGGTGCCTCGTTCTGCCTGCCAAATTCACCAGCAAAAATACGATTCAGGGCAGATTTCATATTTTCGTATGTCACCTCAGTTATCGCGGACATCACTAATTGTCGTTCACTGTCTGAAAGTTTGCATGCAGCTAAGAGCATAAAAGCCATCACAGAATTTGGCAGTTCCATGCCCTGCTTGGTAAATTTAAAGTAAACATGCTCAAATTCTGTCACGAACTCCCGAATGTTCATATCACTGGCTCTTCTAAAGTTATACAGCTCAAAAAACGCTGCAAACTGTCGACGTCCTTTGTCCACGACTTTCCTAAGCACAGGTGACCAGAACTGTACAGCACACTCCAGATGTGGCCTTAAGGAGCTGTAGGGTGTAAGAACAGTCTCTTTATTCCTGTAATGAAACTGCCTCTGGATGTATCCTTACAATTCCTGGATCTTTTTCTGTACTTCGATGCACTGTTTGGAAAACTTTAGGTCACTATTGATTACTACACTTGAGGCCTCTTCCAGATAGGCAATTTTCTGAGTTCATCCTGAAAATGAATAATCTGACCTGGAATTTGCATGGCCAATATGCATCAACTTGCATTTCTCCAAGTTAAATGGCATTTACTGTGTCTCAGACTATTCCCCTTGCCTACACAAGTGAGACCTGGGCAGTAAAGGAAGAGGATATTCACAAGCTCAAATGTACAGGCTCAAATGATTAGGTAGATGTGCAGTGTGTCCTTGAGTGTGAGGCCTGTGTGTGTGTGTGGGGGGGGGGCAGGTTTACAGTGGAAGAGTTAAGAGATAGGATGGGGCTGGAGTGTATTGGTGCTGTGATGAGGAAAGGTAGACTGAGATGGTCAGGGCATATGGAGAGGATGGGGGACGATAACTGGGTGCAGAAAGCGAGAATTGTTTATGTTAGGGGTAGGGATGCGACAGGCAGACCCAAAAAGACCTAGGACTTGGTCAATGAATGTGACCTTAGGGATGAGGGACTAAATAGGGAAGCTGCCAGTGATCGAGCAGCATGGTGAGCCACCATTAGGTGACCAAGGCTGATGAATGCAAGCATGATGGAGTTTTTAAAAATGAAACGAATGAAACTATTGCTCCCAGACTCATGTGTATATCAGCTTACTTTATCTCTTCCTAAAAAGTGTGTTGCAGACAATCATGTTCATTGCCTCCTCAAAGTCCAATATTGTTTCCTTTTCCATATTCCTCATACCATGTGCACATCCCCTGTGCTCTCATTCATACCCTTGAGCTGCTACACCCACATGATCATATAAATCCTCACCTAAAACTATTATCTCATCCCCTATACTACCAACTACACATATCAAATCATCCCTAAATCTGTCCTTTTCTTCATCATCCAAGCCAACCTGTGGTAGCATATGCCGATATTACTATAACCAGGAAGTTTTCAAACAATATTTTCGGTGTTATATTCCTTTCAATTATTCTCAGTACGTTCACCCATTTCTCTTTGACAAGCATGCCCACACCACAATATCGTCCACACTAATGACTTATATCTACAGTTCTTCCTAATAACTATTCTTGCTGATTCTCCCCTAAACATAACTTCCTGTAGGCAGCATACATTCACTCATGTCCTGCTGAAGGTCTCCCATCATTTCCCCCCCCCCCAGCAAACATGCTGCAAGTCCTTCCTATGTAGGGAAACACAGCCTAGTTACTGCAACCAAGGCTTTAACTCCTTCACTCTAATTCCGTATTTCGCCTGTTTATTCTTTCTAGTTTCAGAGTCCATATGGTACTGTTCAACTTGGGAAGGATTTCTCATGATAAATGGGGTAATGAAGGCTATATGTAACTGTTCCAGTTTGAAAATGGGAAGGATCTCTCATAATAAATTGGTAATGAAGACTATATCTAGTTGTTCTTGACTAAGAATTTTATCAGAAACAGAATAAAATTGCCAGGAAATAAAACATGTCACTTGATGGTACGGGTTGAAGCTGGTTGAACCAGATCAGTTCAAGAGAGCCTTGGTACTTGCTGTGGCACCCTATCTGAGTGAAAATGGCCCACAGTTCTTCTTACCCAAGGAGACTAGAGTCAGATATTTGTGGCAATGTTTATAATACTTAATCTAATGTAAAAATGATGCCATGTTTCCTCTTAAGTAATCCATGTTTTGGGTTGGGCCATAGTGTAGCTGATGCTTCCTATGGACTGAAAGCCAAGCCACCAAGAATCAAAATCAGCTAATTACATCCCAACAGTTGCCTGAAGCTGTTTGGAAAAAAGGAATTTGAGACTGTAATAATTTCTGTAACAATATGGGTCTCAGCTTCACCTAGAAGAAATCATTGAGTAACTACTTGTGGCTGAACATTTCCAACCTAAGACTGATGACTGTATGGATAGTTACCAAGCTTGTACACACATTTCTCTCTCATAGTAGTACCTCCCAAGGTTGATGGTAGCCACCCATCTTTTCCACACCACAAAACAGTAACATGAACACAAACAGCAAGCTTGTCATTCCTGTCCTCTTATCAATGTTGCACAAATTGATTGGCACCTGCTGATAGTGTTCCTTCCAGCATCCATTCTTCCTGGTTAGCAAGAGTTCCTGTACCACATTGAATCTATTACGCACATATTCATGGTCACTTCGCATGATCTGGTTTCTTTCTCTGTTCCTTCACTCAAGAGTGAATTACTTAACATAACTTGGGAAGCAAAAGGGTTGATTTTACTTGCAACTGCAATAGCACTGATCTCTGTTGATCTTTGAAGCCATTGGGAGCCAGGTTTCTAATTATCTTCTGGCACCCGAGAGACCTCTATTACCCACTGCATCAGAGTATAATGCATTTCTGTTTTGCCACCATGTCCTCCATCATCCTGGAGGTGATTGGCATGAGTAAAGATGACTGTCTTCCTTTGGTGGTTCTAGTTTATTTCCTTTATTTTTTATTTATTTATTTTTTTTAACAGCATAATTTATAGTGGTAGGTGGGGGTGCTCACCATCCACTAACTCGATGTAGTGCTGCTCTCGGATGCTTACCCTTTCCTCTCTTCCTTCCTTCTTTCCTACCTTCCTTTTGTCTTTCTTTCCATCACTATTTCCTCCTCTTTCTGTCTATGGGTGACTGCGAGCCAAATGGTTTCCTGTACACCAGGAAACCATTTACTAAGCTGGGTGGTAACCATATAACCAAATTTTGGCACCTGCTAGTTTAGTGGGAAATTACGGCACTCCAATCGGACTGAGCCAGTGAAGGTTTATATCCAAGGGGTGGTTGGGGTTTATTGCTCATGTAATGCCACTCAGGGATGAATGAGGCTGGTCACTCTCATCTTAAATGTCAGGACCAACTTACCTAGTCCCAGGCTCCTACACTCCTCATGGGGCAATGTAGGATTGGATGATGGATGGATGGATGGTGGTAACCATATAACCAAACTATGGTGCCTGGTGGTTTAGTGGGTAATTAAGGCACTCTAATCAGATTGAGCTGGTGCAGGTTCATATCCATGGGGTGGTTGAGGTTTATTGCTCATGTAATGTCACTCAGAGACGAGTGAGGCAGGTCACTCTCATCTTAAATGTCAGGACCAACTTGCCTACCCCTGGGCTCCTATGCTCCTCATGCGGCAACACTGGATTAGATGATGAATTAGTGAATGAACAGCAGAACTGCTTTTGTTTCCATGCTGGTTGTGTGTATCACCTGCTGTGTGATAGTGCACTTCTATTTTTCTCTCTCTCCATTCCTTTCTTAAGTTTTGCCCATTTATGGTGAGATGAAAGATAATGATTTTTAAAGGAAATGATGCAGTAAACAAATAGATTATTTAATCAGTCTATGACACCTAAGCCTGCTAAAGCTTCCAGTAAGTTGGGAGAACACACATTTGTCAGAGCGAAGTTTGATATTGTAATCTATCTATCTATTGCCAGACGCCTCAATCCCGCACGGGGTGGCCACAAACAAATCGCCTCCATGTCACTCTGTCCCCTGCCATTTCACTACCACGCTCCCAACTCACACCCCCCTCTCTCATATACCTCTCCACTCCATCCCTCCATCTCATCCTCGGCCTCCCCCTCCCTCTCGCCCCCTCCACCTCACTCACATACACTCTCCTCGTCAGTCTTACACTCTCCATCCTCTCCACATGCCCAAACCACCTTAACATGCTTCTCCTAACGCTTCCCATCACATCCTCAACCACACCACAATGCTCCTTCACTTCCTCATTTGTTAGTCTGTCTCTCCATGTGACTCCACATGCTCCTCTCAAATAACTCATTTCCACTGCTCTCACTCTTGACTTCTGTCCTTCCAACAGGGTCCAAGCTTCACTTCCATATGTCAGAGTTGGTATCACAATACTGTCATGTAACAACTTTTTCACTTCCATGCTCACTTCCCTGTTTCTTATCACTGCTTTTAACAACCAGCAACCTTCCTTCCCTGCTGCACCCTTTCAAGCACTTCACCCTCCAGACTCCAGATATTGTAATCAACTTTCTTAATTTTATCATAAAATTTATGACACATTAGGTTAGTAGGGCAAGGACTACTCTACAGTGAATAACCACACCATCCTTTCAGGTGACTTGGATGACCTTGGTGGAGCTGAGGAGACCCTAAAATTCAGTCAGCAACTGGGAATACGACTGCCTCCGGCTGCTGTGGCTCGTATGTTGGCACTTCTGGCCCGTCACCGCCACCCTGCTCCTTTGGCCCTCCTTGCTCTCAAGTATCATCGTCCTCTTCCATCATCACCAATCATCCCAAAGCCACCAAAATTCAAGTTTAAGTTTTGAATAATAATAATTAAAAAAAAAAGCTACTTCAGGGATGGTTCATGGATACCTTTTATTTTATAACCTGCGTTCTTGTACCTTATCTACTGCCAGACGCCTCAATCCCATAAGGGGTGGCCTCAAACAAATTGCCTCCATGCTCCCCTGTTCGACGCCATTTCATTGCCTTGTTTCCAGCTCACACACCCCTCTCTCATATACCTCACCACCCCATCCCTCCATCTCATCCTTGGCCTCCCCCTCCCTCCCTCCACCTCACTCCCATACACTTTCCTCGTTAGTCTCTCGCTCTCCATCCTATCCACATGGCCAAAACACCTCAATGTATTTCTCCTAACGCTTTCCATCACATCCACACCACAATGCTCCTTCACATCCTCTGTCAGTCTGTCTCTCCATGTAACTCCACGTGCTCCTTACAAATAACTCATTTCCACTGCTCTCACTCCTGACTTGTGTCCTTCCAACAAGGTCCAAGCTTCATTTCCTTATGTTAGAGCTGGTATCACAATACTGTCATGTGGCGACTTTTTTATTTCCATGCTCACTACTCTGTTCCTTATCACTGTTTTCAAAGAACCAACAACCTTTCTTCCCTGTTGTACCCTTTTAAGCACCTCACCCACTAAACTTTCATCCTTACTCATCATACTACCCATGTACTTTAATGCACAAACATTTACCATTTCCTCCTCATCCAGCCTCACTATACATTCAGTGGCTTCATTTCTCTCTTGTATCCATTTATGTAAATTACCCCTCACAAGTCACACTAAAAGATCAGAATGGAGCAGTCCGAAGTGGGAGGCGAACTGAAGTACTGTTAGAAGCGAGATGATGTAATGTGAGAGGTGAACTGGGGTAGTGTGACTGGGCTGCAAGGTTAAATGAGAGTTGTATTATCATTATTATTATTATTATTATCTAACTCTCATCTTAAATGTCGGGACCAACTTGCCTAGCCCCGGGCTCCAACGCTCCTCTTGAGGCAATGTAGGATTGGATGATGGATGGATGGATTATTATTATCCTACACTCCTGATGGGGCAACACTGGATTAGATGATGAATGAATGAATTATTATTATTACTGGTATTCACTCTCATCTTAAATGTCAGGACGAACTTGCCCAGCCCCGGGCTCCTACGCTCCTCATGGGGCAATGTAAGATAGGATGATGGATGAATGGATTATTATGATTATTTTCTTTGTGGTAGGTTGGGGCACTCACCATCCACTCACTCATTGTAGTGCTGCTTTGGATGTCTGCCCTTTCCTCTCGTCCTTCCTTCTTCTGTCTCTCTCTCCTTCATTCTTTCCACTTCCTTCTGCCTATGGGTGACTTTACACTTCCTCTTCTGTCTTTCTTTCCTTTATTCTTTCCTCATCCTTCTGCCTATGGGTGACTCTACACTGAGTGTCAAGCCAAATGGTTTTCTGTACACCAGGAAACCATTTATTATGCTGGGTGGTAACCACATAACCAAATTATGGCACCTGGTGCTTTAGTGGGTAATTAAGGTGTTCAAATCGGATTGAGCCAGCGTAGGTTTATATCCAAGTGGTGGTTGGGGTTTATTGCTCACATATGAGTAATGCCACTCAGGGATGAGTGAGGCTGGTCTCTCTCATCTTAAATGTCAGGACCAATTTGCCTAACCCCGGGCTCCTATGCTCCTCATGGGGCGGCATAGGATTGGATGATGGATGAAAAGTAGAATACTGTAGTGTTGAATGGAATGGTAAATATAAAAGAAAAGATGAACTGATGTAGTTATGTTTATGTTTAAATGCCACTGGCCATTATTGCTAGCATGTGTAGGTCTTGTCACTTGATGGGAGTTCTCATCTGTCATGATCTTGAGCCATTTCCCCTCTCTGACCCTTATCCTGGAGGTCTCTGCACAGGACCTCATTACACATCATCTTTGGTCTGCCTCTGGGAATTCTTTCCTCCACATTCATACTGGTGACTCTCCTCAATTAGTCAAATTTCCTCTTCCTCACAACATGATAACCTTATCTCATCTTACTGATTCATGTAATTTCTTTAATGTTTCTTATGTTAGTTCCGTCTTGCTGCACGGAGATTAGGTGTAATGGTCAGGAGCATGTTTAAGTGGGGAACAATGAGGATGAAACCTCCCCAACTTCCCCTGGAATTTCTGAAGAATGTAATTCTCGCATGAGGTAGACACATAAATAGAGAGATACTGTGTATGTATACGAGTGAGAAAGAGAAAGACAGGTTTGGGGATGAGCTGGATGAAGCAGTGGGAGAAACACCCAGGAGCTATTATGTGATCGTAATGGACGATATGAATGGAAGAGTAGGCACTGGTCCTGAGGATAACATAATGGGTTGTAATGGAGTACCAGGAGAAAATGATAATGGGAAGCAACTGAAGGATTTGTGTCAGGTGAGAAGGTTGTGCATTTTTAACTCGTATTTCAAACACAAAGTTGCACATAAATATACATGGTATAGAGGGAAAGGGACCGTGCTGAAAGAAGCCCGATTGATTACGTGCTCGTAGAACGGTCGATGCTGGGAATGGTTGCTGACACAAGGGCCTTGAGAGGACGATGTAGAGGTCTGCCAGATCATATGACTGTGGTATGCAAGATCAAGCTGAGAGAAGTGAGGTGGATCAGGAGAGAGAGGAGCAGTCAGGGAGAAAGACTGGAAGTTGAGAAGCTGAGGATCAAAGAAATCACTGATGAATACAGGACCAAAGCAGGGGAGGAGTTAGAATCAGTGAATTGAAATTAAATGGATCTAGATAATCTGTGGAATGCATATAGGGAATGCTTTGTTAGGAATGCTAGAGCAGTGTGTGGTGTGGCAAGAGTAACAACAAAGAAGAAAGGAAGGGCATGGTGGGATGATGAGGTTAAGATAGCAGTGGAGGAAAAGAAGAAGAAGTGGCTAAAGTGGTTACAGGACAGTGGTTCAGTTGAAATAACTGAATATACTGAGACCAAGAAGCATGTAAAGAGACTAATGAAGAGGAAAAAGGAGGTAAATAATGATCTAGGAAGAAAAATGAATGCAAACTACTCTGAAAATAGGAAGTTATTCTGGAAAGATGTGCAGAAATGTAGAAGTGAAAGTGGAAAGAAATGTGATGTGAAGGATGTAGGTGGTAGATTATTAACCCATGGTGATGAAGTAAGGACCAGATGGAAAGAATATTTTGAAAGACTGATGAATGGGAACAGAGAGAGCAGAGCGACTGTAAACATGACTGGTTTAGGGGGTATGCAGAGAAGGAATGCAGTGCCAAGAGACATGACATTCGCACAGGTGAAGAATGCTGTGAAGTGGCTGAAAAATAAGAAAGTAGCAGGGGTTGATGAGGTGTATGCAGAGATGATTAATGTAGTGGAAAGAGTGACATGAAGTGCTTGTTGGAGATATGTAAGAAGGCATGGACGAGTGAAACTGTGCCAGCAGAGTGGTGCAGTCACGCTCCCTAATTTAGACCCACCCCGAGCCGATGGAGGTAGTAGCCACGGCTCTTAAACAAACGCGTTTTCTAGCCACCCCACCCCACCCACTCCTCCCCTGAATCCCCATCCCCCCTCACTATCGCCATCCAACGATCATTCTCTACCTTACTGTATTGCTATCCACCCTCACCCTTACTGAAACAATCATCTACTGAAAAAGGACAATGCTGGACGGTAATATATAGTAGTTTTGAGAAAACATAGGGCATGAAAAACCCAATCAATAGGACCTATAACCAGACGGGCACGTAGTACCCGTCTAGCAACAAACTCTCATCCCTTTTCTGTCCAACTCTCTAATGCAAGAGTTCCGTTACTCCCAGTCCTTTATTTATGCAACTGGTCAACTCTGGAACTGTCTTCCTCTGTCTGTATTTCCTACTTCCTATGATCTCCAGTCTTTCAAACGCAGTGTGTCCAGGCATCTCGAAATGAACGGATCTTGAGTTTGGCTCTCTTTTGTATTGTTTTTGCTTTTTCTTGGAAGGAACAGTATGCAGGCCTGTGGCCTTTGGTTCATTCTTCCTTGCATTAAAAAAAAAAAAAAAAAGTAAGATATTGGAAAAGCTGATAAGAAAAGTGTGGGTAAACCATCTAGAACACAATACGATAACAGAAAGGCAGTTTGGTATCAGAAAGGGAAAATCATGTGTTACTAATCTATTAAGCTACTGACAGAGTTGCAGAAACACTACAGAAAAGAGAAGGATGGGTGGACAGTATCTATCTAGATTTCAAGAATGCATTTGACAGAGTACTGCACCAACGACTTTTATGGAAACTGTACCATCAAGGAGGAATCCAAGGTTAACTGTACTGTTGGATTCAAGATTTTCTCAGGAAAAGGGAAATGAGAACAGTACTAAGAGGAAACTACTCATCATGGAGGAAAGTGACTAGCAGAGTTCCACAGGGCTCAGTGTTGGCACCAATTATGTTTTTAGTGTACAGTACATAAACGACGTAGCTAGTAATACAGTAAACGAAAGGTATTTAAATATGTTTGGGGATGATCCAAAAATACAAAGGAGAATTACTAACACAGACTCTTGTAAAGAACTACAAGATGAATTAAATAAACTTCACAAGTGGAGTAATAAATGGCAAATGGAATTCAATGTGGACAAGTGTCATGCACTCAAGTTTGGTAAAAGTGGGAAAAGACCAGATTGAGATTATAAGCTAGGAAGTAAAACTCTACACATATCAGAAAGAAAGAAGGACTTATGTGTGATTATCAATAACAGACTATCTCCAGCTGACCACATAAATGAGAAGATACGGAACATGTACACACTGCTTGCAAATATGTAGATAGTGTTCACATACATAAATGAAGACATGCTGAGGGAGATAATAATATCCTTCATCAGATCAACCCTGGAGTATGTATCAGTAGTCTGGAATCCCCATCTCAAGAAACACATAGATATGACTGAAAAGGTTCAAAGGGCTGCTACAAGATAGGTACCAAGCTTAAGGAACCTAAGTTATGAAGAAAGACTAGAAAAACTAAATCTGACAACACTACAGGAGAGAAGGAAAAGAGGAGACATGATTATGCTATATAAATGCATATCAGGGAAGGAGAAAATAGACATAAAGGAATATATAACCTATGGGGAAGCATCAGCAAGAGGACACTGGAAAAAACTGCATAAAAAGAGAGGTAATAAAGACATAAGGAAATTTAGTTTCCCATATAAGGCAATTGATCAATGAAATGCATTACCGAATGAAATAGTGTGTGCCAAAACAATTCATAAATTTAAGATGTATGATGAAAATGGTTTAAGACACGGGACAGTACGAGCTTGACTCATTCCTATAATGATACAATTTGGTAAGAACACACACACACACACACACACACACACACACACACACACCAATCGCCGGCTCAGTGGTAACGCTCTTGCTTTGCATCTGCTAAGACGGGGGTTCGCACCTTGATCGGGATGAGAAAAGTTTCACTGACGAATCGGGTGGTCACTGTCGTCCTTGAGCAAGAGGATGCGTGTGTGAAGATCAAGGCTGTGCCCTTAGTTCGGACTATATGAGCTCTCATCTCTCTTCCGGGAGGGTAAAATGCTGATGATCACAACCATCACGTGATCCTGACTGACCCGGTGAATTACACACACACAGACACACACACACACACACACAATAGTAAAAGCGCAAAAAGAAAAAAAATCATCTAAATAGCTGCAACAAATATTACCCAGAACAACAGAATAGTCTACACATTCCCCTAAACTCATCTGGCGTGGTAAAGGCATCGTGATTTACTATTAATAAAAATAATATGCTTTAATTCTACTATCATTTGGAAGCAGGCTCACAGAATTTAGGATTTTCAGACGTGCAAATAAGGTTGACTGGTGAAGTAGCGTGAAATGTTACTGCTCACTCTGCCGGCAAATGTTTCCACCACATTGCGCTCTCTCTCTCACAAAGACAATATTAAATAACCCTCTATTAGCTATGGCAGGTCTTCCTTAAGTAGTAGTAGTAGTAGTTGTTCCCTAGGCTGTTTGGCTGTTCTTCCTTAAGTTGAATAATATGATGGTAGCTGAAATACAGGAGTTAGGGGTTGGAGCCACAAACAACACGACGGCCGGAGCAGACGACACCAGCACCCCCAACCCCCCCAGTACCACCGGGGGACTGCCGCCGACACAGCGGCTGGGAACAGGAACGGCTTACCTGTCACTTCCCGGCGCCCCTCTTGCGCCCAGGTGTTGGCCCGGAAAGGTAGCAGTCGCCGGCACCTAGTCTCCGGCCGGAGCTCCACTCAACAGGCAAGGGGTGGAGTTTACAACTCCACGCAACGCCGCGGTACCGGCCATAGTCGTACCGGATACGGGGCAGAACCGGCCACAGTCCGTTCCCTGGTTGCTTCCCCGCCACAGGGCCGCGACACGAACGCGTGTCGGCCGGGCAGGACTGGCCATAAGTCGTCCGTCTCCTGTAGGCGTTCCCCCCAGAGTGGCACCGCAGTACCAGCCATAAGCCGTACTGGGCACGAGGCAGGATCGGCCACAGTCCGTCCCTCAGCTGCTAGTGTTCCTAGCTCACCGGTACGGGCCATTTATAGCCGCAACGCCGCGGTACCGGCCATAGTCGTACCGGGTACGGGGCAGAACCGGCCACAGTCCGTTCCCCGGTTGCTTCCCCGCCACAGGGCCGCGACACGGACGCCGGACACGGACGCGTGTCAGCCGGGCAGGACTGGCCATAAGTCGTCCGTCTCCTGTAGGCGTTCCCCCCAGAGTGGCACCGCAGTACCGGCCATAAGCCGTACTGGGCACGAGGCAGGATCGGCCACAGTCCGTCCCTCAGCTGCCAGTGTTCCTAGCTCACCGGTACGGGCCATTAGCCGCACCAGAGCTCCCACCTCCTGTGCCTTTCCGACGTCGGCCATAAGTCACGTCGGGCCAGAGGTAAGGCAGGCCATTAGCCGCACGGAAGCTGTCCTCCCATGTGCAAACCAGGCGTCGGCCATAAGTCACGCCAGCAGAGTTGCCAGGTTGGCACATTTCCCGCCAGATTGGGCGGTATTTAACTGAGGTTGGCGGGTAAAATTTGACACTGGCGGTTGGGCGTTTGTTTTAGGTGGGTTTATATCTTAACTGGCAGTTTTTCGGCAGCTTCAGCTAGAGAGGGCATTTGTTAAATTAACCTTACTGAATTAGCCTTACTGTAACTCTCGTCTCTTAGCAAAAACGAGTGTGACCGGGGAGGTCAAGAGGGCAGGTGGTGGGTGGAATTGACCAAACCATTAGCACCTGGCCCAGCCCTCCCTTGGGATAACTCCCCTAATCCACATTCAAACACAGGTCACAGGGCCTAGGGAACATGTATGCCGTGGTGGTAAAATAAGAGAGGCAGCATTTCAGTTTTAGTCAGGGAGCAGTGAAGGGAGGTTTGCTGGATAAGTGGAATTGGGAAGACAATGGGTAAATATGCAAAGTATAACAGAAAATAAATAAAAGCGGGGAAAAAGAAAATGCATTGCGAGAATGGATTGTCAGTGTCCCAGGTGATGAAACAAAGGCATTACGCAAATGTTGTAAAACAATCTTGAGAGAACACCATGCAGATTTGAAAGATCACTGTGCAACATAAAAGTACAAAAAAATGCTCTTCCCTTTTCCGCCACAAGAACACTTTTGATGCAGGCATCACATAAGTGAAAGAAGACAAGTGTGAAAATTGCGGAGAAAAAAAAAATGCAGAGCTCAAATTATCTGTACATACTGCCCGTTGCTCAAGCATAAGTACAATTGATCACCTGGGTGAAGCAGTGAAAACTATTTCAGCAAAGGACCTTTCTATTCATAGAAAAAAGTGCACTGCTCTGATAAATAACGTACTTGGGCCATCAGTGTTAGAGGAACTGCTTGATTCTTATATTCATATGTTCTTATCCCTTAATATGTGAAAAAGGTTGATAATTCATTAGCACTAATTTAATGTTAAATAGTTTTTTCCTCATTCATTTAATATATATGACTAAGGTGCTGCTAATTTATGAAGGTTGTATAAAATATAAATATTTTTCATGTCATTTGTTGCTCATCTGTAAACCTAATATTATTAATCTGTGATTACTGTCAAGGCGGTTTTTGGGCGGGTGAGAATGACGACAATTTGGCGGGACTGCGCGGGTTTTGGAGAGGAACTCGGCGGGTTGGCAGTTTCTGACCTGGCAACCCTGCACGCCAGGCCAGAGGTAGAGCAGGCCATTAGCCGCACGGAAGCTGTCACCCCCTGTGCAACCCAGACGTCAGCCATAAGTCACGCCAGGCCAGATGTAGAGCGGGCCATCAGCCGCACTGAAGCTGTCATCCCCTGTGCAACCCAGACGTCGGCCATAAGTCACGTCAGGCCAGAGGCAGAGCAGGCCACTAGCCGCCCTGAAGCTGATGCCCCCTGTGGTACCACGACGTTGGCCATAAGTCACGTCGGGCCAGGTGTAAAGCAGGCCACTGTCCGCTTCCCTGCTACAGGAGGACCTGCAGCCGGAGAGGACCCTTCACCCGAGGCGTGGCAAGGCCTTGGTTCCCTACAACTCCACCCGGGTGAACAGTGGCCGAACCAGAGCCCCCCGCAGACCTTGCAGCCAACGACGGGCCCTGTCCACTACTCCCCCGGCCCGAGGTTCCCGTGAGGCGACCCTGTCGGCGACGGCGCCATCTAGCTGTTGCCGCAGCCCAGCCGCCCCAGGTTCCAGTATCCTGGGTCTCCAGTTGCCCCGGACACCAGGGCGCAACTTACCTGCGGGCGAGGTCTTCTTGAGTCTCTCCCAGACTCGACGACAGGCCCGACTCCTGGCCCTCTTCGGGCCAAGCCCCTAGCCCCACACGTTAGCCCCACGACTACGTGTGGGGCCCTCTCCAGGGGCACGCCACTCTGCCCTTCCTCCGGACGAAGGAATCAACCTGGGGCCCACCAGTGTTAACCAAGTGAGTGGACTTTACATATGTGTGTGCTCTTTTGACCCAGATATTTGTGCATCGACGGATATATCACGAGTGATCCCCTACAGTGTATTCTCGAGTTTAAGTGACCAGGAACCCAGAATATAAGATTGGACGAGCCTAACAGACAGAACGTGGCCTGACCTATATCTCGGTAGAGTCCCACTGTCTCGGACAGTCTTTGTGACCAACAGAATATTCCTGTTGTGTCGTTGTGACATTCCCTTGTTGTTTACACTCTCCCTCCCCTTTGTACAATCTTCACTCAACCCTGTGTCCAGACACGTTAGTCAAGATATACCAAAATATCGCAGTTCCCCTTGCCAGTGATCCCTACGGGCAACACTACCTGAGACAGAATTCCGGCCACCAGGTACCTGTAATACAGGTGTAACGTAACTCATATACAGTGCCGTCCAGTGCTATACGGGTTTAGGAAATTATAGTAAATTCATTCCTGTGTCCTAAATTATAAGTATATTGTATGTGCCATAAGTGTCGGGTAAATAGTACCATACCTCAACCAGAAGGTATAGTGACAGACTGCATTTGTGTACAGAGTTAACTTACCCCCGACCAACCCAGTTGTAATATATTGGATGTACTGTTGTTCTTTGGGAAATATCTGGAATACATGTGTAATACTTACTGCCTTGTTTTTGTGTCCAGTCCTACTCTTTGGAGTTACCTCCCGGTCTAGAATAGGGACCCGCTGTAGCCTGCGTATTTGAGGGCGAGAAACCGACCCACAAATACGTAGCATAACAGTAGCAATAATACAATATAAAAAAGGCGTCATAGTTATCAAGTGGTTAATGGGCATATATCAACCCTAACTATACGCGGTCTTCCTGTTCTGACGAATAACGCATTTGCTGCTTTATTCTCTCCGGGTCATTCATTTTTTTTCTTCTTATTAAGGTAGACTTAGAGCTGGATGGGTTCGATATAGCGTCTATTAACTCCTTCACAGTTCTATAACCTTAAGCTGAAGAATTCCGTCTACTGGTAACAAGATTAAAGAAATAAAGATTGATAGATAGATAAATAATACTGTGAGTTCTCGGAATGATGGGGTTAACTGGGATATCACTATAGCTTTTTTAACGATCTAGATTTTCGTCTTTTTGTTGCTTATTTCACGTAGCTCAGTGGCTGAAATATACAGTACTCCGGTACTGTACTATTTCCATAGCACTTTCTCGTGACTAGTATTATGTTCTTGTGTAATTGCTATCACTAAGCAATCAAGAAGATATGGAAATTTTAGATCGACAGAGAAAAAAGTAGTTCCCTCATCATGTCAGAGTCCTTCCCACTGCTGAATGAAACCGCCGTGGCAGCAAAACCTTCACGATAGGAGACCGTCCCTGAGCTGAATAAAATCGTCAGGTGCCAGCAAATCCCTCATGATAACGGATCATCCCTAAGCTAAATAAATCGTCTGGCGGAAGGAAAAAAGGAAAAGGACCGCCACCCAATCACTGTGCAAAACCCACCCATTCCTTCCTCTAAAAAAAAA
>JAGKTI010011017.1:0-27274 GCA_018397915.1 Birgus latro
TCATCATCATCATTACGACCTATTTTCCCACTCTAGGGCAGGATGAGGAATAGCAATGTCCAGACAGCCAGAGTTTGCCCAGTTCAATGGGCCTTACTTCCAGTCATTCATCATTTAAGCCTGTGAAATCCTGACTCCATTAGATAGGCCACAAGAAATTTCGCTACATTCATTTGCATCACATGTACCTGTCTGATAGAGCCAATCCAAACACTGTCACATTTAAAAGGAGTGCCAAATACCCTTTCATGCACTTCTCCGCACAACATTCATCCAGCCAACTCGATCTCTTGTCAGTCCCTTAGCCTCACCAACTTCCATACCTCTTCCTCACACTCTCTTCCACTATTTCCCTCCACCTTCTTCTTGGCCTACTTTGCCTCCTCCCTCCTTTAGATTCGCTCAGATATACTGTTTTGACCACTATTGTCATCCATTCTCACCACATGACCATACCATCTCAGTACATTGTCTTTGATTCTTGTGTTCTTCGATGTAGCTATATATAATAAAGAATGTGATTTATGATAGATGTGGAATAAGGTTGTAGTATGGAAGTCTGTGGGGAGTAGAGTTGAAGAGAATGTGCTTCTGTAATTCATCCTTATTACATAGTACATGAGATGCTTTATACAAAATAAATTACTTCAGCACAGGATTCACCTCATCCATGTAACTTTATGTTGCACCACCACCCGCTATAAATAAACTGCAGAGGACCTCCCAGCATAACACATGCTGTCTCAGCAACATCCCTCCTCCTCAACCCTATATTACACTTTACAAACTCATAGTCTCCACATCTGTCCCACACCTTCAGGAAACACCCTTCATGAACCATGATAACACATTCACCCCACATAAACGATCGGTACCCAGCCTAGAGGTACATGACTGCACTTAGTCAGAATATGGTGTTAGCATTAGTTTAGAAGGATCAAGTATCATATTAACAGTTCAATTCAAAACTAGGGAATTGTACAGATACCATTTCTGATATCTTATTACCAGTTCCTTTAGCTGTGCGCTATTGCCTCTCATTTATTTACTCATATTTAAACTTGCTTGGTTTCTCTGTCTCACCTGTTAGTCCTTCAAACTCCAGCACTGTCCCTTTCAACACAGTACTGTACAGTATTTTAATGTTATAAAGGTTTTACTCCAGCACTGTCTCTTTCAACACAGTATTTTAATGTTATAAAGGTTTTCCATCTTCACAGGTCAATAAAGAAGAAGTACCACATGATGCGGTTTCATGCAGCACTTGGTGTGGACTTCAAGACCTGGGCACACACCAAGATGGAGCGTGAGAATAATATGAAGGAGTTTAAGGGCTTGGAGGAAGATATGCCCAAGTGAGTGTGATGTATGGCAGGGATATGAGTATACACTAGATAAACTGGTTGTGGCAGACAGAAGAAAAGGGCCCTGGGCAGGTATAGCCAATTGTTGAATGAGGAGTTTGATTGGGATAGAGAAGGTTTGGAGCCAGCTGATCCAGTGTTTGGCCCTTGGCCTTTGATTGACGCTGCTACTGTGAGTCAGGCAATAGGCAGGATGCGGGTGGGGAAGGCGGTAGGTGTGTCTGGGTTGACTGCTGAGATGTTGAAGGCCTCAGGAGATACTGGGGTGAGGTTAGTCACTGACCTGATAAATATGATTATATATGAGTGTGTTGTCTCAGATGATTGGCTGAGGAGTGTAATTGTAAATGTGTAGAAAGGAAAGGGTGATGCCCTGGAAAGGGGAAATTACAGAGGTATAAAGCTCTTAGATCAGATAATGAAAGTAATGGAGAGAGTTCTAGAAGGAATGATTAGAGAAAGAGTGAATATCGATGAGATGCAGTTTGGGTTTATGGCAGGCAGGGGGACCACTGATGCCATATTCATTGTTCGACAGCTTCAGGAAAAATATATTGGAAAGAAAAGGGAATTGTATTTTGTTTTTGTTGATTTGGAAAAGGCCTTTGACAGAGTCCCTAGAGAGGTGGTGAAGTGGGCAATGAGAAAGCTAGGGTTGGAAGAGTGGCTGGTTAGGGTGGTTATGGCCATGTACATGGGTGCTCGCACCCAGGTAAGAGTGAATGGAGCTTTGAGTGATGAGTTTTCCGTGAATGATGGTGTGCATCTGAGGTCAGTTTTGAGTCCCTTGTTGTTTATCATGGTGCTCGAAGCCCTCTCACGTGACTTCAGAGATGGACTCCCATGGGAGATGCTGTATGCTGATGATTTGGTGTTGATTGCAGAGAATGAAAAGGAGGCGGAGGAAAGATTTAAGAAGTGGAGAGATGGTATGGGGTACAAGGGCTTAATTAAGGGTAAATACAGATAAAACAAAACTGGTGATATCTAGGGTTGGTGGCGGTACAATCAGAGGAGAGGGAGAGTGGCCATGTGCAGTTTGCCACAAGGGTGTGGGAAGTAATTCCATTTTGTGTAGTGTTTGTGATAAGTGGGTGCACAAGAGATGTAGTGGTATTAGAGGTAGACTGCGAGATGATGCTGATTTCATGTGTGCGGCATGTCGGGGAGAGCAGGTGGAGATTGTTAGGCGTGAGAGGGTTGAACTTGCAGGTGAGTCTCTTGAGTGTGTTGAGGAGCTTCGTTATTTGGGAGACATGTTATGTGCCGGAGGTGGGGCTGGAGTTAGCTCGGTTGCTAGGGTGAGAAGTGGTTGGAAGAAGTTCAGGGAGCTGTTGCCTCTCCTGACATTGAGAGGACTCTCCTTACGTGCTAAGGGGTCTTTGTATGCAGCATGTGTTAGGAGTGTGATGCTGTTTGGTAGTGAGACCTGGGCAGTAAAGGAAGAAGATATTCGCAGGTTTAAACGTACAGAAATGACAATGATTAGGTGGATGTGCAGTGCGTCCCTGTGTGCAAGGCCTTGGGGGGCTGGGTTTACGGTGGAAGAGTTGAGAGGTAGGATGGGACTGGAGTGTATTGGTGTTGTGATGAGGAGATGTAGGCTGAGGTGGTTTGGACATGTGGAGAGGATGGGGGATGATAACTGGGTACAGAGGGTGAGAGGTGTTAATATTGGGGGAGGGGTTGGGAGGGGTAGACCGAGAAAGACATGGGACGAGGTCATTAAGTGTGACTTAAGGGTTAAGGGACTGAACAGGGAGGCTGCCAGGGATCGAGCAGCGTGGAGAGCCGCCATTAGGTGACCAAGGCCGACGCATGCAAGCATGTTGGAGCCTTCAAAAACGAAAAAAATCAGTCTTTCTTAGAGTACTGTTAATTTACTGTTTTAAACACTCAGCCAGGGTTTTCTCTATGCCCAAGCATATTGTTGTCCTTGTTACCCATCATTGTGATGTAAATCTATCTACTGTATCTATTGCCAGATGCCACAGTCCATAAGGGGTGGCTGTTTGACTTTGAGTTAGTTGTTTTTTTGGGTGGGGCACTAACCCTTCGACAACTCACCTGTTGACACGTAGGTCACCACCCGGTGCTGTAAATGATTTCCAGGCATACAGGAAACCATTTGGCATGTCGCTCAGTGTAAAGCCCATTGAAAAAGAAAGAAGAGTAATAAAATGTGATAGGAAAGACAGGAGAATTAAGAAGAGAGGAGGGCATTTGTGGTGATCTGATTATTATATGGTATTTTAACTTTGTTACTACCAGGTAATTTTATTCAGATGAGAAGAATGACCTAGACTTGGAATCCAGTTTGAAAAAATCATGCATAAAGTGAATAAAACTGTCTGTTGATACAATAGCAACAGTAGAAAAAAGAAAAGTCATTAGATTGAACAAAATTAAGTGAATAATACAGTACTAGAGACAAATGAATAAAGATGGCGCTTAACAAATTTCAACAGGCATTTCAGATATACTGTATTTCCCAGTGTATAGCACGCTTCATGCATAACACCTTCCCTAGTTTTCAAGAGAAAATTTGGGAAAAAATTAGGTCTAGGCCTAGCCCAACAAGAACATGAGGTTGTAGGACTTCCACCCACCTTATGATGTTTTGTTGGTTACTTACTGTGCCACTCTTAACAAGTTTATTTCATTACAAACAATAGCACTCTAGTTTAAAATGTAATGGTACCTGTATCTTTTCATTCTTTACCTCTGGAGAATCTGAAAACTCCATTGTAACTCTGACGTCATATTCCACCATTCTCTTTAATTATAAGCAAAGGATAGTGCTGCTTCTTTACGGATACTTATGCAACTTCATTATTTACGATATTAAGTTTAGCAGACAAATCTGTTTAGGAGATGAATTTATGCTGGTGTCCATCGCAGAGTGGTGTTGTTGCCGACACTGCGATTTTTTTTCCGTTTCACATAATGAACCGCCAATGCAAACGTAAATTCCCCCAACCAACAAATGAACGGAGCTTTGACTGAGACAGACTTGCTCTTACTGATAGTACAGTAGTGGTGTAGTGCTATAGTTTAATGTGTTTTAAAGTTGAGCTTAGCAATTTTGAAGTTTTCTGTTTGGCAACTCTGTCCATAGAGTTGGCAGTAAACAAACCATTCAGAGAATCAGAGTGTTGTTTGTCACATGAAAAGCAGAAGTATTGATGCGCTTACAGTACTTTGATAATGATTGAAAAATTGTTCACTGTATGATAACATAATACTGCAGGCCTAGTGTAACAGCCTTGAGACTATGAAGGATAAAAAATAATACAGAGGTAGGCTTTCATTAGTTTCCGGAAGACATAGCCACTTCTGAGTTTGACTGTAGCCCATTCCCTCCCTATTGAAATACACTCGACCCTCGATTTGCCGGACTAAAATGGGGAAGTCCAGTCTGGGATTCACAAAAGTCTGGGGGCCACTGCCCATTCCCCTAAGTTGACCATACGCCAATTTTCAGTACCTGCCCCAGACTTTTACCACACTTTGTCCAGTACTCAGTATTACATGTACCAACATAAGTTACATACAAAACATGGTTTAATATAATAACAACATATGACTTCATAAAGGGAAAAATAATATATTTAACGTACTGTACTGTATGTACTTGTACTGTATTGTAGAGAGGATGTAGGTGTATGTCTCTATTGCAGAGGTTCTTAACCTGGGGGGCGTGAGTAAATTCCAGGGGGGGCATGAGTCCGGGGGAAAAAGTAGGAATTTCTTTAATTATACAGTATTTGTATTTCTCTTAATATGAGTGTGGCAAATATCAAGATGATTGTGAAATACAAAATATGTTTGGACAGCTTTATGAACTACGGGAAATAGCAATACTTCTAGATTCAGAGCAGAAAGCAGATCTCCACGACAAGGTCCACCCTGAAGGCTTTCTGCTATCTCTATCTTACCTGGTGGACATCTTCGAAACGCTGAGTACAATCAGCCTTAAACTACAAGGGAAAACATCATCATCATTATGCACCACTACACCATTCGAGCCTACAAGGCCGAACTTGACCTCTGGAGATGAATTCAGGATGGAAATACAGCCAGTTTTAGTAACTTGGATTCTGCTTTCATTCACTTTTACCTTGAATCTGAGTTTAAAAATAATGACAATAATAATAATAATCACTCATCTGAGTGACTTGAAAGCAGAATTAATCAGATACTTCCCAGATATAGACGAGAAGCGTGAAACCTGGAAATTCATCAGGAACTCATTGCAATCTGAGGTAGCTGATGTTTCGGATGAAGTGCAAGAGTATTTTCTCAAGTTGAAGTTCAACTCCTCAGCTGAGGAAGACTTCAAAGAACTGGATCTTGAGACGTTCTGGGTCTAGTACCTTCCTGTTTACCCTCTGATTTCACATCAAGCTCTTCGGATTCCGACAATGTTTGCATCCATGTATCTTTGTGAAACTGCATTTTCCATGCTCATTGCTGTCAAGACCAAGTACAGAAACAGGCTGAACGCTGAAGGGGACTTACATTGTGCACCCTCTGGCATTCGATCACGCATTCAAGATCTGATAGCTAAGAAACAGAGTCAAGTAACTCATTAAATTAGTAAGAGAGTAACCTCATTAAATATGCTGGGTATATTTTTTGCACAGAATTCACGCTCAATAGAAAGACTAAAAACACCCATTTTTTCAGTTTTGCCTTAAAATCTTGGAGAGAATTTTATCAATTTGGTTGAAGATGCTCAGTGGGGGGGGCGTGGAGGGAAGGACCAACTACTAGAGGGGGCGTGGTAGTGAAAAGGTTAAGAACCACTGCTCTATCGTATAGTGGTTCCCTGAATAGCTTAAACTTTTTTTATGTCAGATGTTTTCTTACACCATACTCCTCGCACAGCATAGCGACCATCTTCCCAGTCTCAAGTTGCCTTATTAACTCAAGTTTTGGGGACACTGAGAGGTGCACAGTTTCTATGTGTGCTTGGTCACTTTCCCTGGGGTTGGTGGTGCCATCCTGGAGTTATAAACTGCTCAGATAATGCTCAGATGTAAGGCCGCTTTACAGCATGAGAGAACAGTAAACAAATGTTCGGATGAACGCGACCACCTAGCGGGTGGCCCGGACATTGACTGGGAAACAGAAGGGAGCACTGTGCATGGGTAGTTTGAAACATAAGTTTCAGTATTTTGTCCGGGAAGTCCGAAATCCGGGAAATAGGGGTCCGCCAAATTGAGGGTCGAGTGTACAGTAAAACGTCACTATAATGGACTAATTTGGACCCAAGCCATTCCCCCAAAAGTGAAATTCCGATAAAAGCGACATCCAGATTTCCCTCTGCCAACCTGGACTTTTTCTGAAGTATCAGATCGCACCATCAGTATTTCAACTGTTTTCTCTACCATTGCAGTACTGTACTGTATTATACATTTGCTACAGTAATGAAATGGTATAATATATATAATAATACTGTACTGTATACTGATAAACATGTCTTTTATTTTCCTTATTTGTGGTGAACATAGCTGAAGTGGTCAGGCAGTCCAGGCTGCTTCTGGCTTTATTGAACTTTTTCTCATATATACAAAATTAGTCTGGTAGCTCCTTGATTCCGATAAAAGCGAATTCCGGTCTATTGAAGTCCATTATATCGAGGTTTTACTGTCGGTAGCTTCGTTGCATAAGACGCAGGACATACTTTGAGAGCATGGCAAAAAAAATGTGTTATACGCCAGGACGTACGGTACTGGTTGCTTCCTATTACAGCAAAAGTGATAAAAGCAAAGACCAACACATTGGGATAGTTATGTCTGGGTGGCATAGGAAACACGAGTCACAAACAGATGTGGTGTGGTCACAGGTCAGATCCCAAGTAGCAGTGTCCAAGAGAGAGAGAGAAAATGGGCCAGTTAGCATCCAACAGGTTAGACAGCCTACCTGAGCAGATCCAGCAGCCAGGTATACAAGGTAAAGTCAGCCTGAGAAAAAAATTACAGTAAGTTCCTCTGAAGAACCCCCCTGTGCAAAACTGATCAGGAACAAATATCTGTTTGTGACTCATGTTTCCTTACACCTTCCACATATAAAAACAAATGATAAACTCTGCCTTTGCTCTCATTGTCGTAGGGAATTTGGACTTAGATTACATTTTTTGCTCCATTAATGTCAGCCAGGATACCTCATTACTGTATACATGACTCAGAGTGTATGTGAGTGAGGTGGAGGGGGGCAGAGTGAGGGGGAGCCTGGGGATGAGATAAAGGGATGGAATGGAGAGGTATATGAGAGAGGAGTTTGTGAGCTGGGGGAGGGCAGCAAAATGGCAGGGGACAAGGCAGCATGTAGGGGATTTGTTTGTGGACACCCCTTGTGGGATTAAGGTGTCCGCTTATAGATAGATAGATAGTTGTGGTGGGTTTCTTGTTGTCATTCTTTGTGCATGGTGGGATTGTTAACCCATTCAAGCCAGTGATTTTTTTTTTTTTCTGTATTTTGCAACGTCCAGATAATTTTGTTACATTTACATTCTACTGTACATCATCTAATCCTGTGTTGCCCCATGGGGAGCATAGGAACCCGGGGCTAGGTGAGTCGGTCCTGACATTGAAGATGAGAGTGACCAGCCTCACTCATCACTGAGTGGCATTACGTGAGCAATAAATCCCAACCACTCCTAATTTTGTTAACTTTGGAGAACCCATTTAACAGTGGGGTTCAAAACAACATAAGTTAATAACTTCACCAGCTGATTTCTCTCCCTAGGTGTAAGGAGATCTTGAGATAGAAGCAAAAATAGGTTTTAAAAATAATCAGACAAGTAATAGTTGTGGCTGCAGTCCCAAGCCCATCTGAATGTGCATCCAGTAGACTGTAGGCCAAAGATGTACATCTGCCATTCACCATCTTTCTGTCAGGGGATAGGGAGGGGCATCATCCTGCTGAAGAGGTTAAACCAGTGATGCATACATCATTTTAGGGTGGATGAAGTTCTTGTTGAGGGTGCAAGGAAGCTCTGGTAAAATTTAATTTTTATTCATATTTTGGAAAAAAAGGTGTGGGGGCTCCCATCATCCACCCACTTAGTGTGGTGGTACTCTGTTTTAGGATAGCTCCACATCGCATGGCAAGCCAAATGATTTTCTGTACACCAGGAAATCATTTACAGCACTGGGTGGTAACCTTATAACCAGTCAACACATATTCCCTGCGTGACAGTAAATGGGTTGGGGGGGGATTAGTGCCCTTCCCTGGAAACGACTAACTAAAAATACAAACAAGAAGCCTCGGACCAGAACTGACCAACAGGTGACGACTAAGGACCAAACAAAGGACATGGAACATGGAATGTAAAGGGTGCAAATGATGAGGTGAAAGAGATAGAGGTTGTCCAGGTGCTTGAGGATGCAAAAGTGGATGTATGTTGAATAACTGAGACAAAATGGAGAGGTGAGATTGTGAAAGAGTGGGAGGATGGATGTGGTATATGCATGGGTGTAGGTGAGAATGAGAGGGCAAACGAAGGACTATGTATTGTTGTGTGCAATAGATGGAAGGAAGGTATAAGAGAGTATGGATCAGTTGGCTCAAGGATTGTGTAGGTAAGATTACAAATGTGGAGGATTGTGTGTGTGTGTATGTGCCAACACAAGATCATGCAAATAGAGTAAAAGAAGAGTTCTGGGCAATGTGGAAGCGTGCATGGAAAGGTTTGAAAGGAATGAGAGTGTTTTTGATCGGAGATATGAATGGAAAAGTAGGGAATGTGAAGGTGGATGGAGTAGTTGGTGAGTGAGGTGTGCCTGCAGATGTCAGTGATAAATGCAGTGCTCTAGTGGAGATTTGTGTGGGAAGGGGGTTGGTGATAGAGAGTACCCCCTTTAGTTACAGAATGATCCACAGGTATACATGGTGAGCAGTGAGAAGGGTGGGTGGTGAACTGAATGAATGAAAGGCAGTGATTGATTGTATGTGTATGGATAAAAGAATGAGAAGGTGTGTATTGGATGCAAGAACACACAGAGATAGGGGGAGTGGACTTTCTGACCACCACTTAGTGGTGGTGAAAGTCAGGGTTCAAATGAAATGGAGAAATAGAGGGCGGGAAGGACAGGAAGTAGTCCATACAAGGAGGGAAGAAAGGTTGCAAGAGGGTGGAAAAAAGACAGAATATAAGAGAGAAGTGGAGGAGTGATTGAGTATATATGGAGCAGATAGGGGAGGTGGAAGAGGTGTGCAAGATATTCACAGAAGAAATCTGCATCATGTGAGGTGGTGTGTGGGGTGAAGAGAAGATGAAAGGGGATGCAAGGAACAGCATGGTGGAATGAAGAGGTGAGACAAGCTGTGATGCAAAATAAGAGAGCATATAGTGAGTGGATGGGAAGCAGAAGCATGGAGGAAGTTGATAGATGGAAGAGAAAGTTATATGTAGAGAGGAAGAGAGAGGTGAACAGATTAGTGACAGAGTAAGAGGAGAGTGGATGAGGAATTTGGAAGGAATTTGAATGTAAGGTGGAGGGAATGTAGGAAAATGTTCTGGAAGGAGGTAAAGAGAGTAAGACAGGGTGATAAAGAAGTTAATCAGGGAGTGAAAGATAAAAAAGGTAGATTGCTAGTGGAGAAGGGAGAAAAAGTGAGCACATGGAGAGAACACTTTCAGGAACTGTTAAACATAAAGAATGAAAGTGATGTGAGGATAAGTGGCTGGGGGAATGGCTGGGAGGTGAGAAGAGAGGAAGAACTCAGTAGAATGGTAGTGGAAGCAATGAAGAAAGCCAAAATGGGGAAAGCCCCAGGAATTGTATATGGTGAAATGCTGAAGCATGGGGGAGAGATAGTAGTAGAATGGATGTGATAGATGTGCAGAGTGGCCTGGGGGGAAGCTATTGGCCCGGAGGATTGGGAGTCAGGTATAATTATTCCCCAGTACAATAGAATTGGGGAGAAAAGAAGTGTGTGGTAATCATAGAGGCATTTGTCATAGTGTAGTAGGAAAAGTTTATGGTATGATACTTATTGACAGAGTTAGGGAAATAACAGAGGAATTATTCGGTGAAGAACAGGGAGGTTTTAGGAAGGGAAGAGGTTGTGTAGATCAGATATCCATTCCTAGGTCTTTTGTGGAAAAATTTCCAGAGAAGGGAAAAAAGTTGTATGTGGCCTTCATAGATTTGGAGAATGCATTATGACAAGGTGGATAGACAAGGAATGTGGAAAATATTAAGAATATATGGAGTAAATGGGAAGTTGCTTAATGCCTTAAAGAGAATGAATGATGGGGCCAAGGCTGCAGTGCATATGGGTAGTGAATTGTGAAATTTTCTATCAGGATGTTGGATTGAAACAGGGATGTGTGATGTCTCCATGGTTGTTCAGTCTGTATATGGATGGGGTTATAAAAGAGATACAGGGTAGGGCAGTGGATGTAGGAGCATCCCTAATGAGTGAGGGCAGCGTTTGGAAACTCCCTATACTGTGTTTTCAGACGATGCTGTATTGTTAAGTGAAGAAGGGGAACTGGTAGGCTTGGTGAATGAGTTTGGAAGTGTGTGTAAAAAATGGAATCTAAAGGTGAATGTTGGGAATAGAAAAGTTATGGTCTTTGAGAGTAGTCACTGGTTGTACATTGAGGTTGGATGATGATTTGGAAATTGTGAGGGCATTTAAGTAATTGGGTAGTGTGATGAGTAAGATTGGAGGTTTAGAGGGTGAAGTGCTTGAAAGGATGCAACATGGAAGAAAAGTTGCTGGTTCTTTGAAAGCAGTGATAAGAAACAGGGAAGTGAGCATGGAAGTAAAAAAGTCACTGCATGACAGTATTGTGATACCAACTCAAACGTATGGAAGAGAAGTTTGGACCCTGTTGGAAGAACACAAGTCAAGTGTGAGAGCAGTGGAAATGAGTTATTTGAGAGGAGCACGTGCAGTTACATGGAGAGACAGACTGATAAATGAGGAAGTGAAGGAGCTTTGTGGTATGGAGTTGGATGTGATAAAAAGCATTAGGAGAAATGCATTGAGGTGATTTGGCCATGTGGAGAGGATGGAGACTGAGGGGCTAATGAGGGGAGAGTGTATGTGAATGAGGGGGAGAGGGAGTGGGGAGGCTAAGGATGAGATGGAGGGATGGAGTGGAGAGGTATATGAGAGAAGGGGATGTGAGCTTTGAGCAGGGCAGTGAAATGGCGGGGTACAGGGCGACATGGAGGCGATTTGTTTGTGGCCACTCCTTAAGGGATGAAGACGTCTGGCAATAGATAGACAGATAGTTTTCCCAAATAACTGACTGTAGTATGATAAAATGCACTAGTAGTGTAACAGGTGGTCAACATTGCTACTGTATATAAAGCTATGGTATTCTTGGTAAAGAGGTGGTTGTTTAGAGGTAAAGTAAGGGTGAAGAGGCAGCTTACAAAGATGTATGATTTGATGTGACAACTCTGATGCCCACTTCTCTTTTCCACTATAAGTAACATTTAGGAGACAGGGATGCATAGAGTGCAAGGAATTTGCTTTAGAGCATGTGTAACAAAAACAAAAGAAATTAAATAGTTCAAAAGAGTAATGTTAGATACAGTACTTATAAGTATCTGCTAAACCTCATTCTGTTTGGTAGGGCAATTCCGACAAAACTAAAGGTAAGCATTGCATCTGCAGGACTGTCTTAAACAAGGTTATTTAGTATAATTTCTGGCTATGAAAGAGTTTGTTCAAAGTAGTTGAGTAGTGATGTTAGTGTGTCTGTATATTCTGTTAAAACTATTACGGATTAATTATCTGTACAGTACTTTGAAGTCATAGATCCTTCTGTTTTATTAACCACCAATCCTTGATCTAATTTGCACTGCTTGCTGGTTCTCAGGTACGGGGCAGGTTCCGAGTATGGTCGTGAGCAGCGAGAGGAGGCTCGCCGCAAGAAGTATGGCATCAGTGTTAAGAAGTATAGAGCCGAGGACCAGCCATGGATTCTGAGTGTTGGAGGCAAGACAGGAAAAAAGTGAGTTAATGCCGAACACTGCTCAGGAATTTTTATTCTTTGATAAGTATGGTAATGCGAGTATAAATGGCTGGGAGAAGGAGGGAGGTGAGAAGAGAGGAAGGAATCAGTAGGATGGAAGTAGTGAAAGCAATAAAGAAAGTCAAAATGAGGAAAGCCCCAGGAATTGATGGAGTGTATTGTGAAATGCTGAAGCATGGGGGAGAGATAGCAGTAGAATGGATGTGGAAGTTGCGCAGATTAGCCTGGGAGGAAGGTAGAGTCCCGGAGCATTGGAAGTCAGGTATAATTATTTCCGTGTACAAAGGAAAAGAGGAAAAAGAAGTGTGTAGTAATTATATGGGCATTTGTCTTCTGAGTGTAATAGGAAAAGTACATGGTAGGATACTTATTGACTGAGTTAGGGAAATAACAGAGGAATTAGTTGGAGAAGAACAGGGAGTGTCTTAGGAAGTGAAGAGGTTGTGCAGATCAGATATTCATTCTTAGATCTTTAGTAGAAGAGTTTCTAGAGAAGGGAAAGAAGTTGTTTGCAGCCTTCAGGGATTTGGAGAAAGCATATAACAGGGTGGATAGACAAGAAATGTGGAAAGTATTGCTCTCAATATATTCAGTTCTTGAAATAAGAGCTGAATATATTGAGAGCAAGAAGCACATAAAGAGACTAGTGAAGAGGAAAAAGGAGGTAAATGTTGGTCTAGGAACAAAAATGAATGCAAACTACTCTGAAAATAGGAAGTTATTCTGGAAAGAGGTGAGGAAATGTAGAAGTGAAATCAGAAAGAAATGTGATGGTGTGAAGGATGTAGGCGGTAGATTATTAACCCAATGGGATGAAGTAACGTCCATATGGAAAGAATATTTTGAAAGCTTGATGAATCGGAACAGAGAGAGCAGAGCAGCTGTAAACATGATTGGTTTTGGGGGTGTGCAGAGAAGGAATACAGTGCCAGGAGACGTGACACTTGCACAGGTGAAGAGTGCTGTGAAGTGGCTGAAAAATGGGAAAGCAGCTGGGGTTCATGAGGTGTATGCAGAGATGATTAAGAGTAGTGGGGAGAGTGGAATGAAGTGCTTGTTGGAGATATGTAAGAAGGCATGGATGAGTGAAACTGTGCCAGCAGAGTGGAAAAAGGCTGTGATTGTACCTCTGTGCAGAAATAAAGGTGAGCAAAGTGAGTGCAAGAATTATCATGGCATAAGTTTATTGAGTGTGATAGGGAAGGTATATGGAAGGATTATTATAAAGTAAGAGAGATATCAGAAGTCCTACTGAGTGATGAACAGGGTGGCTTTAGGAGTGGCAGAGGATGTGTGGATCAGATATTTGCAGTGAGACAGATAGCAGAGAATGCTTGTGAGAAGGACCATAAGGCGTTAATGGCATTTATGGATCTGGAAAACCATACAACAAAATAGACAGAGAAGGATTTTGGAAAGTTTTGCGCATGTACGGTATAGATGGTAAGCTGCTAGGTGACGTCAAGAGTTTTTATGATGGTAGTGAAGGATGTGTAAGGGTTAATGGGCATCTAAGTGAATGGTTCACGATCGGTGTGGGCGTGCGGCAAGGTTGTGTGATGTCCCCATCGTTGTTCAATATATATATGGATGGGGTGATGAGAGAAGTAAAAACACGGGTAATGGAGAGAGGGATGGTATTGGTAATGAATGGTGATGGATGGAATATCTCAAATTTGTTGTATGCTGATAATGCAGTACTGCTTGCAAATACCGGGCAAGAACTTGGTAGACTAGTGCAGAGTTTTGCTGATGTCTGTGAGCGTCGTGCCTTGAGAGTAAATGTAGAAGAGAGTAAAGTGATGGTGATTGAGAGAGAAGGTTACTCCCAGTGTGATGTCACAGTGAATGGAGAGAGACTGGAACTGGTGAGAGAGTTCAAATACCTTGGTACAGTGATAGAAAAGAGAGGAAAATGTGCAAAAGAAGTTGAAAGTCGAGTGACACAAGGTAGAAAAGTAGCTGGTGCAATGAAAGACTTGAAAAGAAACAGGCCTGAGTGTTGCAGCTGCACAAGGCTCAAATAAAGGAGTGTTAGTGCCAACTTTAACATATGGATGTGAGACTACGGTGTGGCATGAAAATGAAAAGTTAGGAGTAAGAGCAGTGGAGATGGGACTGGTGAGGAATGTATGTGGAGTACAGAGGGTGGATAGGATACGAAATAATGTGATTTGTGAAAGATGTGGAGTGAGGAAGTCGGTGGACACCAGAATCGAAGAGAATGTACTGAGATGGTATGGTCATGTGGAGGGAATGGATGATAATAGAGTGATGAAAAGGTATATCTGAGTGAATTTGAAGGAGGGAGGAGGCGAGGTAGGCCAAGGAGAAGGTGGAGAGATTTGGTGGATGAGTGTGTGAGGAAGAGAGGTTTGGAAGTTAGTGAGGCTAGGGAACTGACAGGAGATTGAGCTGGCTGGATGAATGTCGTGAGAAGAAGTGCACGATCAGGGATTTGGCACCTCTGTTTAACTCGAGGCATCCCTGCTGTTGGAACTAGGCAAACCACACTCACCGACCGGCCTCACGACGTGAACTGCCAAGGCTCCCGGTTGCATACCACAGGAACCTTCCGATGACGTCATCACTTGTGACTTAGCAGATGTGTGCGTGCGCACACACACTAACACTCTCGTCCTCTCTTCTTAATTTAACAGAAGATTCCAAGGACGAGGCTGGATGGTCTGTTTGCTTCTGATACACACCATGTATCCAATACATAGACTTTTGTGTGAGTACCATCAACACCCAATACACACTATGTATCCAATACATACACTTTTGTTTAATTACTATCAAGACCCAGTCTGTGGCCACATACAGATATGTGATGTCTCTTAAAGTATTATAAACTTTCTAGTCTCGGCTGACTGCTGCACGCAGCCGTTCAGTTGAGGCACCTTTCTTGGTGAGACAATCAGCCAGTTGTTGTGATGTATCCACCCAGGATACCTCATCAATCTCCCCCCGCTCCAACACGTCCCGCAACACAGCAATATCAATGCGCAATCTCCTGTCTTCCACGCTCCTACAGGAGTAAAGGGCATCCACCAGACTCTTGTTGTCGACGAAACACTTTATTTTGATCTTTCCACATCCAGAAACCTCACACAATATGTTGGCGAGATATACAGCAGTTTCAGCACATTCAAGCAGCGCCAACGCCTCAGCAGATAAGGTAGATTGACGACCCTCCTGATCTTCCTTGTCTGCCAGAATATAGGACATCTTGCCTCACTAGCATCTCGTAGGAAGATCACAAAACTTCTCTGAGATCCATTGCCTACAAGGTTGGCAAATGAGGCATCCGAAAAGCACTCTACACGACAGTCCTCGATCGGCCCCATTCTTGGAATGTATAGCTTCATGTTGTCAGTCTTCACCCTTGAGATCACCTTATTGAGTCTAAGCAAATCCGCTACGGTAGCTCGGTTGCTATTCACGGTCAACTCACACACATCAAAGGCAATATCTGGCCGAGTGTATGTGGCAATCCAATTGAGTTGCCCAATTAATGCTCGGTACTCCATTTTCTCAGACTCGGACAGCTCCCCTGATTTTACTGCTGCATGATGTTTACTCAGCGTGACTGGTTTCAAGGATGAAGCATACTGGAATTGGTCGAGCGTTATGCTGCCATCGATGTTGGAGATGACATTGAGACCAACGTATTTGAAGGCTTTTGATTCTGAACTGCCGATGAGGAATATCTGACTCAACCGATTAAACACTTGCTGTTCAAACTCATGTGTACCAGCCCAAAGGAAGTCGTCGACGTAGATGCATACAATGCCTTCGACTTTGCCACCATTGCTCCAAGAGAACAGCGCTGAATCCAGTGATGATACTTTAGCTCCGAGACTCAACAACTGATCTTTTACGCGCAGATACCAATGCCTAGCAGCATCACAAAGGCCGTAAACAGTTTTCTTTAGTCTACATAACTTACCATTTGCATATTCAGGCGGAGGACGTAAATGAACAACTCTCTCAATGTCGTTACTTTGCAGGTAGGCAGCTTTCACGTCCATAGTGTGACAATCCCACTGGTTGGTGGAGGCCAAAGAAAGTGCCAAACGCACTGCTTCCTTTGAACAAGTAGGCGAGTCTTTTCGGGGATCCACTGTGTCTTCCTCAAATCCTCTGGCGACTAAGCGGGCCTTAACAATAGGGTTTCCATTTTTCAGTTTTTCTGTCACAACCCATCGAACCGTTATGGCACCTTGCCCAACATCATCTACTTCCTCATACACATCATTATTCTGCCAATTTGTAATTTCATTTTCCTTAGCACATAATACAGCCTCACGGTTGAAAAGAACAAGCATTTCTGTGTCATCATCAACCACTTCCCATTCGCTAAGATCCTTCTCCAAATCTATCCAATCAGTGCTGCCATCAGAGTCCCTCTTCAAATTATAGCAGTGTTTGTACTTTCCAGTGGCTTTACCTGCCCGACTTATAATCCTTCCGGACACCAACTCTCCACTTTCTGAATGTATTCCCTTTATATGTTGACCAATAGAAACTTTGGGAAGCTGATTAATCGGAACAGAAACTGTGGGAGGCACATCGATTGGGACGACACCATCTTCCGACTCGTCATCTGGTGGATAGTCATTCAACACTTGCGTAGGATCGTCATTAGGCTTCTCCTGGACAACCATTTTTCTTCTCATCACTGCTGACATCACTTTCAACTGTAGTATCTTGCTCTGGCACTCGCGCTAGACGACATATGTGCACTCACACGTATACACCGCCGTGTCTCACCGGAATTTGTTTCCCACCCTCTGCCTATTACAATTCCAGGACCGTGCCACTCATGACTGTCATTTCTTTTGTAGAAGACTTCATCTCCATTCCAGATGTTGTTTAGGTCACTCGAATGGACGTTGTGCCGCAGAGCCCTAGCCAAGCGTTCATCTGATTCGGTCTTTATAAACTCTTGTCTAGCTAAATGAAGAGCGTTCAAGTTGTCTCTCACAATTTTCGATGGTGATGAAGGTTCCAAGGCTGGAGGATCATTTGCGTACACATTAGGCAGACCAGGGTTTTGATCAAAAACAAGTTGGTTAGGGGAAAAGCCTGAGTAGTTGGTGAGAGCATTTCTTGCCGATACTACCCATGCCAAGGCCACATCCATTTCACACTGGCTATCAGCCATTATCTTCCTAACAATGTCACCAATGACTGCATTTTGACGCTCACAGACTCCGTTGCTCCAAGGACTCTCTGCAGACGTTGTCATGATCTTGATATTGAAGGCCTCTCCCAATGCTCGAATTTCCGCATTATTGAATTCACAGCCATTGTCTGTAAGAATTTTTCTAGGTGTGCCAAACACAACAATCCAGCTCCGAAATATTCCTTTGATAATGGTGGGCGCACACTTATCTGCGATTACTATCGCATTACAATACCTGGTCTCCAAATCAACAAGGACTAAGAAATAATGCCTTCCCCAAGCTTTTAAATCCATGGCTATGGCTTCGTTAAACTTAGACGCCATGGGCAAACTGACTACGGGTCGGGGCTTGGCTTTCTCAAGTCTGCAACAGACTGTACAAGCATCAGATACAACCTTGACAGCCTGTTCCAGTTTTGAACTTTTAATTCCCGCATCTGTGATCAGTTTAATTAGTTTTGCCGATGTTGGGTGTCCAAATTGCCTGTGAAGCTTCAAAGCGGTTTTTTCTACATCACCCCCACGAATTGCCAGCATGATTGTTTCACAGAATTCACGATCTAGTCATAAGGAAATTGGAAGTAAGTAATGGCCTGAAGATGAGGACTTTAAATCAATGATAGTTCCACAAATTTTGACATGGTCAGTTCCAAGGTTAATCACCATTTTTGCTTTTTTCATGGAACGTCTACTCAACAGCAAGGGAATATTGCAGTCCACAACATCAGTCATGATGGTAGCACACATGTTTCCAGTGTAGCAGGGCAGAGTAACACGTTTGAGGGAAGAAACTGTGACACCATCAGCAAAAGTAAACGTTGAGGATGACGCTTCTTCTCTTACAGCATCACGTTCATAATCAGTGAGCTCACTTAGATAGCAATTGATCCATTCAACTCCACATACAGTTGTAGAACATCCTGTGTCTAGAAGAGCACATCCCTTAGATTCTTCTACTAGAGTCTGTGACTTACCTCTACTAGCGGCATCATCCGCATAGCCCATAAACAACGACAGATGCACTGTTTCAGAATTCTCTTCTCAACTGCCGTCGTTTTCGTCACGTGCCCAATGAAATCTAGAATCACATACGAAACACCTCGATACCTTTCCGTCAGGCCCAAGTGGGTTCTGCCTCCTGCCGGTGGATGAGCGTTGGGGAATTCTAGCAGATACGGTTGAACATCGGCCACTACCCTGACGTCGATCACGTATTGCACCACCCCACAACATTCTCAGTCCTCGTCGAGTACCTCTAGCATAAAGCGTTTCGTCACCCTCAACTTCGTCACTCCAAAATACTGGTTTGTCTTTCGCCTCCCGGGCGGACACCGATGCCTCGTTCTGCCTGCCAATTTCACCAGCAAAAATACTATTCAGGGCAGATTTCATATTTTCGTATGTCACCTCAGTTATCGCAGACATCACTAGTTGTTGTTCACCGTATGAAAGTTTGCATGCAGCTAAGAGCATAAAAGCCATCACAGAATTTGGCAGTTCCATGTCCTGCTTGGTAAATTCGAAGTAAACATGCCCAAATTCTGTCACGAACTCCTGAATGTTCATATCACTGGCTCTTCTGAAGTTGTATAGCTCATAAAACGCTGCAAACTGTCGACGTCCTTTGTCCACGAGAAATAAACCGTCTAATTTTTTCAGCAGGGTCTGAACACCATCCTTCTGCTTTAGAACATTTGTTTCAATCTACGAAGACACCACCCTTGCTTTCCCAGACAATGACAGGTGAATAGCTAAAGCTTGTTTTTCTGCTGCTAGGTCCGTTAGTTCGCACCAAATGCCAATGTCTTTTTTCCATCTCTCATATGTAGAATCATTTTCCAGTTTTGGAGGCCACACGGTCGAACACAACACCATTCTCGCAACCACGCTCTGCTACCAGTGTTGGAACTAGGCAAACCACACTCACCGACCGGCCTCACGACATGAACTGCCAAGGCTCCCGGTTGCATACCACAGGAACCTTCCGATGACGTCATCACTCGTGACTTAGCAGATGTGTGCGTGTGCACACACACTAACACCTGCAACATTTGGGTATGTTGCCATGTTTTGTCACGGTGACACCTGACAATGTACCCATACCTTTTGCAATTGCAAGGTCCATCATTTGCACATTTTTCAAGTTTCACGGGTGATTTGGGTAGGCATATGTGGGAGACCTTCCTCTAGGATACTGCCTGGTCCCACCTGACCCCCCCTTCCCCCCTGCACACCATTTTCTCAGCAACTCACCTGTTAGCAGTGACCTGGCCAGTAAAGACATGTCCCTCCTCAGTCTCTCCAGTGACGAAATTCGTGGAGAAATTGATTTCTGAGGTGGAGGACAAAGGAAGAAACAAGCCAGAGGAAGAAACAAACAGAAGTGATGAGGTGGTAATGTCGTAAAGGAAGGTGCCATATGTTGATGTTTTTGGTGAGTGAACAACGCTTACATCGCATATATTATTGTGTGAAAACCAATATGCTCTTGTACTACATATAAATTTGTACTAAATAAATGCTGTAAATAAATAGCAAAATTGAGTTATTTGAAATAGTTACCCTCCCATACTACCATTCTCTGTAGCCAGACCAGCCATAAAAAGCGAGCCAGGTGAGGGTACCCTTACCTGTATCGGGCATTTTTAAGCTTATGTGGGTGATTTCGCTATGAATTTTCAATGTTTCTCACCAAACGCAGTGGTTTGAGCCAAATTTTTTTCCCCCCAAAATTGGTCGGGATTGGGGGGGGGGGGCAGTGGTGGAAAATCGGTCGGGAAATGACAGGTTAACGTGGCTGCGTCCAGATTGACTCTAACGGATACGTTTATTGAAGCTACAAAACGTGATGAATGTTTTGGTGTATCCGATAGAGCCAGGATTCCGGGGGCTTGAATGATGAGTGAATGGAAGTGTGGCCCATTGGATTGGGCAATTTTAGGCTGTCTGGACATTACTACTCCTTACCCTGTGCCCTAGGGTGGGAGAGGAGGTCTGGACGATGATGATGATGAGGGAAGTTGTTGAATGCTGTGAAGAGTATCTATGAGAGTGCTAAAGCTGTAGTGTGTGTGGATAGTGAACTGAGTGTATTTTTCTATCTGAATGTTGGATTGAAACAGATGTGTCATGTCCCCGTGGTAGTAGTAGTAGTAGTAGTTGTTCCCCAGGCTGTCTGGCTGAATAGCCCTGAGTCCCTAAGGAAGGCCACGACCGAGACCGGGCTTTCCCACAGTGCTCTCAAGGAGTGTGTTGTATAGTAGTAGTAGTAGTTGTTCCGTAGGCAGTCTGGCCAAATAGTCCCAAGTCCTTAGGAAAGGCCATGGCCGAAACTGGGTTTCCTCACAGAGCTCTCAAGGAGTGTATGTTGTGTTGTTGGCATTGGTGATTGTGTGCAATGCAGTCTTCCTTAATGTGCTTATTAGTATGGGGTGCTGTGTTATATTTTGGATAGGCATCAACGACGGAGTCATCCAGTCTCTTCTGGTAACTTAAGAGGGCTGGATGATGTCCACATCTCAGCTTGGCCAGGTGGACCCTGTCCTCACGAGGGAGATAGGATTCTGAAGGATGGATCAGAAGGACGTGCATGCAGCTCTGTGTTGTCTTTAAGTGACTGAATGGAGTGGCGAGTGATTTGAGTATGGATATGCTTCTGGAAGTTGGTCTGAGATGGGCGAGGGGTGAGAAGGTGATAGTATTTGTGTATGATATTGTGTGCTGGGTGTTGTTTTGATGTTCCTTGGCATGTGTGGATGTGCTGCCATGTAGTGTAGTGGATGTTGTGGGTTTGTGGAGGCTGCAGCAAGAATTTGGGTGCCTCTCATGTCAAGATGATCCTTGACTTTGAGGACTTTGGTTTCTTGATGTAGGTGGTCTGTGGGTGCAGTAGCTGTGCAGCCTGTGATTATTTTTAGGGCCTTGTTCTGTATGGTTTGTAGAGTGTTGTAGTGTGTTTTAGTGAGGTTAGGAGCCCAAGCAGGCTTGCATAATTCATCACTGAACGTATATATTGTTTGTATACTTGGTTGTGGTTTCTTTATTGTGTTCAAATGTTGTATGGGCAAGCGACCTCATGGGATTGAGTCTTGCTGTTCTGTATGGTTTGTAGAGTGTTGTAGTGTGTTTTAGTGAGGTTAGGAGCCCAAGCGGGCTTGCATAATTCATCACTGAACGTATATATTGTTTGTTTACTTGGTTGTGGTTTCTTTATTGTGTTCAGATGTTGTATGGGCAAGTGACCTCATGGCATTGAGTCTTGGTGTTAATTTATCTTTAATGTTTCTGATGTGTTGTTTAAATGACATTGATGTATTGTATGTTACACCAAGGATTTTGTGTGTGTGTATGTAACTCACCGGGTCGGTCAGGATCACTTGATGGTAGTGATCGTCAGCTTTTACCCTCCCGGAAGGGAGCTGAGAGCTCATATAGTCCGATCTATGGGCAAGGCTGTGACCTTCACACACGCACACACCCATCCCCTTGCTCAAGGGGGACAGTAACCACCCACTTCGTCAGTGAAACTTTTCGCAACCTGAGCGAGGCACGAACTCCCGTCTACCAGATGGCGTGTGTGTGTGTGTGTGTGCATGTGGTAGGAGAGTGTTGTTTATGGTGGTGTGTGGAATGTGACTGTGTTCTGCTGTCCAGTTTGTGAGACGGGTCACTGTAGATTTGGCTTGGGTTATTTTGAGCCTGTTTGTGGTGAACCATTCGTGTAGTGTGTTGAGGTAAGGTTGGAGGATGTGTGCGGCCATGTTGTTTTGGTTTGTACATGTAAGTGTTATGTCATCAGCATAGGAAGCTACTGTATGTGTATCTGTGGTGTGGGGTGTGGGTATGTCTTGCATATATAGGTTAAAGAGTGTAGGGGACAAAAGAGATCCTTGGGGGACGCCATTTGTGAAGTTTCTGATGTTCGAAGACTGACCAGCAAATGTAACACATGCATATCTGCCTGCTAAGTAGTTTGCCAGCCATCTTTTTGTGTTATTTTGCATGTTTGTGTTGAATATTTTGTTGGTGAGGTTGTGGCAGGGGATGGCATCAAAAGCTTTGTTAATGTCTAGTGTAACTAGGAGTGTTCTGTGTGGTGGCCTAGCAGAATTCATGCCATCAAAAACTCTTTGTGTAAGGTCTGTAAGAACAGTGTTTGTGGAGTGTAGTGGCCTAAAACTGTGTTGTGATGGGGCTATGGGGTTATGAGGTGTAACTAGTTCTAGCACCAGTTGTTCAGTGACTTAAGAGTGGGTGCAGAGGAGTGTGATGGGGCAGTGTGAGGAAGATAACATGGGGTCTTTGTTGGGTTTTGGGATGTTGATGATAATGCCATGCTTCTGGATGTTGGGTTATGTTGTGTGAGTATGTTGGTGAGTGCTTGTATGCCTTGTGGTCCAAGGTGTTTAAGGTGTATATTGCTTATATGTGTTGTCTGGTCCACAGGCAGATGAGTGCTTGAGGTTGCTAATGATGTGGTTCATCTGGTTATAAGTGAAAGGTGCAAAGTCTGGTCCTGTGGGGAACTGTCTCTTATGTTAGATGGTATGTCGGTTGTCGCGATGGGGGTTTAGATGGCTGACATGTGAAAAGTGTTTGATGAGAGTGTTTGCTTGTTGTTTGTTTGAAGGTAAGGTGTCTGTTGTTGTGATGGCAGCTTGTGATTGTGTAGTGTTGCTGTTGGAGAGTGTGATGCTGTTTAGTGTTGTGTAGAGTTTGCTGGTGATTGTTTTGTGGTCAAGTGTTTGGGGATAATTATTCCAGTTTAGTGTTTTCTGTTCTGATATTTTATTGTTTATTTGAATGTTGAGTTCTTATATTTGTTGTATGGTATCTTGTGTATGGGGTGTTGGGGAGTGTCGTAGTGTGTCCTGTTGACTGATTAGGCCTTGAATTTCTGGTGTGAAGTTGGGGTTGTGTCTCTGTCTGTTGCCTCTAGGGATGTGTCTTTTGTCTGCTTTTTGTATAATTATATTGAAAGTGTGCACAGCAGTGTTGATGTTTGTGATGGATGTACTGTTTAATGTTTCAAAGTGTTGTTCTGTTTCAGTTGTGAAGGCCTCCCAGTTGGCTTCCTTATAATTTGTGTATGTGTGTCTGTGGCCAGCGAGGGTGATTCTGGTTTTGGTAGTTATGATGATTGGGAGGTGGTCTGAGCCAAGGGTTTTGGCCACTCTCCAGGATGTCGTGGGGGTGAGGTTTGGGGAGCAAAAGGTGATGTCTGGGGATGATGGGAGGAAGAGGGCTTGGTGTGGGATATGGGTATGTTGATGGAGATTATTCAATATGAAAAGATTATCTGTTTGGGATTGTAGTACCAGCCTTCTGTCTTTGTCAGGGTTGTTGACCTGCCAGGTCGACGCCTTGGCATTAAAATCACCACCCAGAATGATGTTCTGTATGTTAGTGATGTGGTGTACTTGTGGAGAGTAATTGTGTGGTACTGTGGGGGACGATTGGGGGGGAATGTATGTGTTGGCGATTGTTATATGTGATTTGTTACCAGTTCGTATTTTAATTTATTGTATTTCTGTTATGGTGTCATGTGGGGGGAGAAGTGACTTTGTGTGTTCGCTGGTATCTGAGAAGTTGATGGGTTTGTGTACCAGGGTGATGAGTCCACCGCCACCGCCGTTGGCCCGGTCTTGCCTAAAGGTGGTAAAATTATGAAATGTTGGTGTTTTCTTTGTTTTGTGTAGTTTTGTTTCTTGTAAGATGGCAGTGTGTATGTTATGTTGTTTGATGAATTGTGTGAGTTCTTGTTTTTTGGTGTTTATGCCATCTATGTTTAACTGAAGGATGTTTATGTTGTGTGTGCAATGTGTGTTGGGTGCTGCAGCATGAAGGGGAGGTGGGGGTGTGGGTGGAGGGGAAGGGGTAGGCGAAGTTTGTGATGGAGGTAATGTCCCCGTGGTTGTTCATCTGTATGTATATGGATGGGGTTATAAAAGAGATACAGTCAAGTTGCCTATGGTGCGGCTAATTGGTTCTGGAACAATTTCACGCCATAGAAAATCGTGCCATAGAAGTTACTTATGGGAAAAATGGAATTTGGTTCTGGACAGTTGCCCAAAGTCCCCCTTCTCACCCCACTTTTTCCCATTTGCCCCCACTTTACTCAGGCACACATTCAAGCAGTCAGTCAATGCATGCATTACACTTAACAACAGGCACAAAAAATGGTAGGGTGATCAGTCTTGTGTCTACTTGAGCATAATAGAATTGTTTGTAAAACTGCTATGAACTAGTTAGTGACGAAGCACCTATCTCTGAGCTAAGATGAAGTATAATGCCTTCCATCATCTTCATCACGTATATAAGAATGATTATTAATGTGTTAAATGTGAGTTTCGTTGACACTTGAGCATACAAACTTTATTAAATAAACTTCTTCAGTCAGTGCTTCATCAGGCAATCTCTGCCATCTTTAATGTTTTGGTCGGTCATCTGATTGCTGACCAAAACATTAAAGATGGCGGAGGCTGCCTGGTGAAGCACTTATTAATGAAGTTTATTTGATAAAGTTTGTATGCTCAAGTGTCAACAAAACTCACATTTAACACATTAATAATAATTCTTTTATCCGTGATGATGATGATGGGAGGCATTATACTTCGTCTTAGCTCGGAGATAGGTGCTTCGTCACTAACCAGTTCATAGTGGTTTTACAAACAAACCTATAAACTAGTCACAATACCCGAAGAATCTTTAATATTTCATTACTTAACATAATGAATTTGGTGATGTTTAACCTCCTCATAAGAGAGAAAAAAGTCCACAGTCGGAGTAATTGTAGTATGGAGCTGAAGTGGTCTCCATCTTCTTTGTTTACAAACAAGGGAGCACCCCACCTGTCATGGGAATTTGCCCAGGCGTTTCAAACCTCCCCGCGCCGTTGTGCCACAGGTGTTCTATTTGTGTGGTTCAATTTTTTTTGTTCTGGCACCTTGCCGTGTCATAGAAATTCGCGTCATGGAAGTTCACGCCATAGGCGACTTGTACTGTACAAGGTAGGGCAGTTGATGTTTGAGTGACCCTAATGAGAGAAAGCAGTATTTGGAAACTCCCTGTACTGTTATTAAAGACAATTCTGTATTGTTAAGTGAAGACAGAGGGGAACTGCAAGGCTTGGTGAAATGAGTCTGGGAGTGTGTGTAAGAAATGGCATCTAAAAGTGAATGTAGGGAGGAGTAAAAGTTATGGTCTTTGAGAGAAATAAAGTCACTGAATGTGCAGTGAGACTGGATGAGGAGGAAATGGAAAATGTGAGTGCATTTAAGTACTTGGGTAGTGTGATGAATAAGGATGGAAGTTTAGAGGGTGAAAGTGCTTGAAAGGGTACAACAAGAAAGAAAGATTGATGGCTCTTTGAAAGCAGTGATAAGGAACAGGGAAATGAGCATGGAAGTAAAAAAGTCACTGCATGACAGTATTTTGATACCAACTTTAACCTGTCGAAGTGAAACTTGGAAGGACGCAAGTCAAGAGTGAGAGTTGTGGAGATGAGTTTTCTGTATTTGAGAGGAGGATGTGGAGTTATGTGGAGAGACAGACTGACAAATGAGGCAGTGAAGGAACTCTGTGGTGTGGATGTGAATGTGCTAGAAAGCATTAGGAGAAATACACGGAGGTGGTTTGGCCATGTGGAGAGGATGGAGAGCAAGAGACTAACAAGGAGAGTGTATGCGAGTGGGGTGGAGGAAGGGGGAGACCGAGGATGAGATGGAGGGATGGAGTGGAGAGGTATATGAGAGAAGGGGGAGTGAGCCGCGAGCAAGGTAGTGAAGTGGCATTGGACAGGGCAACGTGGAAACAGTTTGTTTGTGGCCACCCCTTATGGGATTGAGGCATCTGGCAATAGGTAAATAGAAATCTAAAATGAAAAGTGTTTTGTGAGAAAATGTTACGTAATGGAGAAAAATGGTTTTTATTTTTTAATTCAGTTCCCCAAAATAACCAAAAATCACATGAAATAATCAAAACAATTTTTTTGGATAGTGGTTATTAGTGTCAAAATGGTGACGTATTATGAGGGTGTGTGTGACACATTGGAGAACTGCTGGACTTCAGGGACCTAATAGTTATATGGAAGCAGTCAAGTGGTACAGTATTATACATTATTTTGAATTCCTGTTATACTTTAACCCGCCGAGTCCCGACCGTTTTTTTACCCAGCCTACCCCCAGATCCCAACTGATTTTCGACTTTTTGTTTTTTGGCTGAAACCTTCGCTTTTGGTCAGAAACATCGAAAATTCATAGTGAAATCGCGATCCTGAGGTAAAAAAATGTTGATACAGGTGTCACTCAACCTTACGTTTTCCTTTTTTTTCAGGGTACCTGGCTAAGAAAACGACTATGGAAGGGTTGACTAATTCAAGCCACTTTAAATTACGTAATTATTTCATTTATTTGGTACGAATTTATGTGTAGTAAAAGTCTATAATGGTTTTCACACAATAATATAGGCGTGTATAAGCATTGCTCACTTACCCAAAACCCCAGTATATGGCACCTTCCTTTATGACATTACCACCTCATCACTTCTGTTTGTTTCTACCTCTAGCTTCTTTGTTTCTTTGTCCTCCACCTCAGGAATCACTTTCACCGTGAATTTCGTCATAAGAGAGACCGTGGGGCAACATACCTTTACTGGCTAGGTTGCTGCTAACAGGTGAATTGCCCAGTGTGGGGGGAGGGGGGGGAAGGGGGG
>JAGKTI010011018.1:0-27269 GCA_018397915.1 Birgus latro
TGGAGGGAATGTAAGAAAATGTTCTGGAAGGAGGTAAAGAGAGCTAGACAGGGTGCCAACGAAGGCAGTGGGGGTGTGAAAGATAAAAATGGTAGATTACTAGTGGAGAAGGGAGAAAAAGTAAACAGATGGAGAGAACACTTTAATGAACTGTTGAACATAGAGAATGAAAGTAATGCAAGTATAAGTGGCTGGGGAATGGCAGGGAGAAGGAGGGTTGTGAGAAGAGAGGAAGAAGTCACCAGGATGGAAGTGGTGGAAGCAATGAAGAAAGTTAAAATGGGGAAAGCCCCAGGAATTGATGGAGTGTGTGGTGAAATGCTGAAGCATGGGGGAGAGATAGTAATAGAATGGATGTGGAAGGTGTGCAGATTGGCTTGGGAGGAGGGTAGAGTCCCGGAGGATTGGAAGTCAGGTATAATTATTCCTCTGTACAAAGGAAAAGGGGAAAAAGCAGTGTGTGGTAATCATAGGGGCATTTGCCTTCTCAGTGTAATAGGAAAAATATATGGTAGGATACTTATTGACAGAGTTAGGGAAATTACTGAGGAATTAGTTGGAGAAGAACAAGGAGGTTTTAGGAAGGGAAGAGGTTGTGTAGACCAGATATTCATTCTTAGATCCTTAGTGGAAAAGTTTCTAGAGAAGGGCAAGAAGTTGTATGCAGCCTTCATGGATCTGGAGAAAGCATATGACAGGGTGGATAGACAAGGTTTGTGGAAGGTATTAAGAATATATGGAGTGGATGGGAAGTTGTTGAAGGCAGTGAAGAGTATGTATGAGGGTGCTAAGGCTGCAGTGCGTGTGGATGGCAAACTGAGTGAATCTTTCCATTTGAAGGTTGGATTGAAACAAGGATGTGTCATGTCTCCATGGTTGTTCAATCTGTATATGGATGGGGTTATAAAAGAGATACAAGGTCGGGCAGTGGATGTTGGAGTGGCCCTAGTGAGAGAGGGCAGTGTGTGGAAACTCCCTGTACTGTTGTTTGCAGATGATACTGTGTTGTTGAGTGAAGACGAAGGGGAACTGCAAGGCTTGGTAGATGAGTCTGGGAGAGTGTGTAAGAAACGGAATCTAAAGGTGAATGTGGGGAAGAGTAAAGTGATGGTCTTCGAGAGAAGTGAAGCCAGTGAGTGTACAGTGAGATTGGATGGGAAGGAAATGGAGAATGTGAGTGAATTTAAGTACTTGGGCAGTGTGATGAGTAAGGATGGTAGTCTGGAGGGTGAAGTGCTCGAAAGGGTACAGCAGGGAAGGAAGGTTGCTGGTTCGTTGAAAGCAGTGATAAGAAACAGGGAGGTGAGCATGGAAGTGAAAAAGTTGTTACATGACAGTATTGTGATACCAACTCTGACATATGGAAGTGAAGCTTGGACCCTGTTGGAAGGACAGAAGTCAAGAGTGAGAGCAGTGGAAATGAGTTATTTGAGAGGAGCATGTGGAGTCACATGGAGAGACAGACTAACAAATGAGGAAGTGAAGGAGCGTTGTGGTGTGGTTGAGGACGTGATGGGAAGCGTTAGGAGAAACACGTTAAGGTGGTTTGGGCATGTGGAGAGGATGGAGAGTGAAAGACTGACGAGGAGAGTGTATGTGAGTGAGGTGGAGGGGGCGAGAGGGAGGGGGAGGCCTAGGATGAGATGGAGGGATGGAGTGGAGAGGTATATGAGAGAGGGGGGTGTGAGTTGGGAGCGTGGTAGTGAAATGGCAGGGGACAGAGTGACATGGAGGCGATTTGTTTGTGGCCACCCCGTTCGGGATTGAGGCATCTGGCAATAGATAGATAGATAGATAGATGATGGCAAAATCTTGTGACATAATGAGCTATATTAATCATTTAAGGTGCCACTGGCGCTATCTTGGTCGATACTTTTGTCATGGAATGTACTCAGGCAGAAGATATTGAAATTCTCAGCCAGCCCCCCCTCCCGGCTCTCTCCCTCTCTCTCTTTCTGCAGAGGACGAAAGCGAAACAACTGACCTGGCCGCTGAGCACCCAGACATGGTAACCATACTGGAGGACCTGCTGCTGGCCCAGCTGGACAGCATGGTGCCCAGCCAGATGCCAGATGAAGATCCTGCTGGTGATGCGAGCAACTTTGGCGGGGTGTGGTCTCCGGGATGGTGTGTGGCCAACTGAAGCAAACATACCCGCTGAAACTGTCTTGATGTCACAGTGCCGTAAATTATTGTTCATATATAAGATTTATATCTGCAATTTGAAAGTTTTTAATTGGGGAAATACAACACAGTTTTCCCTCAGTGAACAACTTTTTCCACATGTGGATATGATTTCTTTAATGAAGCTATTCTGTACGGCTGTGAGATTAACATCTACACTACCACTGCAGGCGATGCTAGCACCTTAGGGAAATTTGTGAACTGGGATGGTGTGTGGTTGAGGCAAACGTAGAGCTAATCGTATTGCTGGCCTGTACCGTATTTGATAGCTTACCGATACTACAAGAACGTCTTCATAATACTGTGCTGGTGACAGTCATATCTACGTTGTCCCACTCGCATTTCCCCTCTTAACCAACCTTAGGAAAAAACAATAAAATCATGTTTTTAGGACTCATATACATTGAGGTACCACCTTTTTTTTATTTATTAATGGCTAAATAAACAACTTCATCATCAGAATGTTACTGTTTTATTCCCTTTAGACATGTAGGGATTATTTAGATGATTTTTTCAACAGTTGAAGTAATGTGTACTGTACCGTGGAAGGGTTACAGAGAATACTCGCTGTACTGTGGAAGGGTTACAGAGAATACTTACTGTACTGTGGAACTGTTACATACAGTAGAATACTTACTGTACTGTGGAATTGTTACATAGGATATTTACTTTACTGTGGAAGGGCCACGAAGAATTCATACTGAACTGTGGAAGGGTTACACAAAATACTTACTAAACTGTGAAAGGGTTACAGAGAATACTTAATGTACTGTGGAAGGACTACAAAGATAACGAAACCCTTTGATTGCCTTAATGACCCTTGTACGTCGATGATTATTAACCCAAAGTCTTTTTAATCTTTTCAAAAATTGGAGCGAATAAGCCTTTTCATTCCTAACAGCCAGCCAGCTCTGATGTAACTTTTAGGTCTCAGTTACCCAGCGTTGACCAGGAAATTATCACCCTCAGGACGGCAGTCTTGGTAGCAATAGAAGATTTCGGAGCACCTTTACTTCAGTGTTTTTTTTTCTTAATTCTTTTCTCTTGTAGGGTACTAAGTCGACACTAGAAATATATAAATGACATAAAAGATAATATCTAAATATAATTTGCGTGATTAGTCGTTTAAAAAATTGCAACAGAGCTAGTGTGGACCTCAGATGCACCACGCACGCACTACTTAGACTGTTATAACACAAGAGGCAACGTGAGCCAAAATATTGCAGTATTTGTTTTAGCAGGACGTTGAATACTTTTTTTTTTGGGGGGGGGGTAACCAGATATTGTATTTATAATAATGGCGAGAGATGTGGAACAAGTGATTGTACTGAATGAGAGTGGAAGTTAAAAAAATAATAAGGATAAGGTTCGAGAAAGCTACAAATCACAGTTGAATAATGCATAAACTTAAGTATGCTATGAGGCAGGGAATCGTTGTACTATACCTACAACCATCACGTGAGTCCCGCGTAGTCTGAAGCACCCTGTACTCACATGGGTAGCAGCCAGGTGTTTAGTGCACCTGGTATACAGAGACACAAGGAACTGCTATTCTGTTCCTGCTTCATCAAAGGCGCGTGAGTCAGTCGCTAATTCTCCAGCCATCCGCCTTCTGGAACTTATTGCACGCTGCCAGCAAAAATAATAATAATGCCCCAGAAGAAGTATTAATCACACCCCACTTCGTCTGCTTGTCTTAATGTTACTTTCAACATCACCTATTCAGATAGACTCACTTGCTCCACTTCTCTCGCCATTATTTGAAGAACAGTATTTGATTGCTAAGAAAGCATTCAATGCCCTACTAAAACAATAACTGCATTATTTTGGCTTATGTTTCCTCTTGTGTTATAATAACCTCAGTAGTGATGTACTGAGGCCACACTTGCTCTGTAGCATTTTATTAACAACTCATGCATGTTATAATAAGATATTACCTTTTTTGTCATTTATATATTTCTAGAATCGACTGAGTAACCTACAAGAAGGTAAAAAGCGTAATATGCAAAATAAATCGCTGAAGCAGAGGTGCTCCGATATCTTTTGCTACCCAGACTGCGGTCCTAGAGCGATAATTTCCTCGCCAGCGCTGGGTAACTGAGACCTAAAAGTTACGTCAGAGCTGGCTGGCTGTTGGGCTTCTTCGCCCCAGTTTTCGAAAAGATTAAAAAGACTTTGGGTCAATAATCATCGACGTACAAGGGTCATTACGGGGTTTCGTTGTCTTTCTAATCCTTCCACAGTACAGTAACTATTCTCTGTAACCCCTCCACAGTACAGTAGAGATTCTCTGTATTTAAAAAAATCAACTAAGTAATCTCTACATATCTAATGGGAATAAAATAGCAACACACTGATGATGAAACTTTATTTAGGCATTAATATAACAAAAAAAGTGGTGATACCTCAACATATCTGAATCCTAAAACATTATTTTACTACTTTTTCAAATGTTGGTTAAGGGTTGAAATGTGAGTGAGACAGTGTAGATATGACTGTCATCAGTTTAGTATTTTGATTATGATATTCTTATAGTATCGGAAAGGTATCAAATACAGTACAGGATAGTGTCAAATAGGCCTATGTTTGGTTTAGCCACACTCCATCCCAGTTCACTCATCCCTCTAAGGCGCTAGTGTCGCCTTTAGTGGAGTGTGGATATGGATGTTACAGCTGTACAGTAATGATACCCACATTTGGAGAAAGTTGTCTACTGAGGAGGGGCTGTTTTGTATTTCCCCAATTAAAAACTTTCTTAGCTTTATCGCCTGTAGTGGCAGTGTAGGTATGGATGTCACCGCTGTACAGAATAGCTGCACTAAAGAAATCATTCCCACGTTTGGAAAAAGTTACTCAGCGAGGAGAAACTGGTTTGTATTTCCCTAGTTAAAAACTTTCTCTTATTTGGTTATAAAATATATGATTGGTGATTTCAGGCACTGTGAAATCCAGACATACAGTTTCAGCAGTATGCTTTCCTCAGTTGGCCACCCACCATCCTGGCGACCACACCCCGCCAAAGCTGCTTGCATCACCAGCAGGATCGTCATCTGGCATCTGGCCGAGCACCTTGCTGTCCAGCTGGGCCAGCAGCAGGTCCTCCAGTACGATTACCATGTCTGAGTGCTACTCGGCCAGGTCTTGTTTCACTTTCGTCCTGTGGAGAGAGGGAGAGAGAACTTTAACCTCCTCTACCTCAATACATTCCATGAAAAAGTGTCAAGCAGGAAAGGCCCAATGACATTTTTAATTATCAATATGACTCGTGATGTTAGATGATATCATCTGATTGTACTGTACATATTATGATAACCAAACTAACTATGAAATGTTATAAGCAAGCAATCAAATATAATCCATCCTCATGAAAGCAGATATACCAAAGTGGGCCAAAATCATAGGGTATTTCCATGGCATCGTCTGTAGTGTCAGATTGTTTTGCAAGAAGTGTGCACCAAAAATTCTGTGATCGACTGTGCGTCATCTACATGGTGTTCTTGCAGTCTCTTGACAATTGTATTCAGCTTTGGATATACTTTTAATATTGAAGAGTTAGATATTGCCATCATTCACCCATTTACTGCGAGAGATCTCACCTAATCTAAATAATATTGTTTGAGGACAGCAAGGCCAAAACAAAAATATGTCTGGTATAGAACTTGTTCAGGAGCAAATTTTCGTTAGTATAGGAATCTCCGTATAGCACTTACTCTTAAGCTACCTATTTTGCACGTTACTCTTCAGTATTCTCTTGTCTGTTATTTATATCACCTTGAGAATACAAACACATACTGTATCTGCTTTTCTATTAAGTTGGAGGAAAAAAAAAAAATTCATGGGCGTAATCCCTATGGGCATTTTTGCTAAAGGTGCATTCACTGGCGAATCAATTTACTTGAAGTTCTTAGTGTGCATTTTAACCTCCTAACCCTGCTTTAACTAATCCTGCTTATTGCAGTAACTACCAATAATTTATAATAATTGGGAGATTCTAAACTCAGGAGTCCCTCAAGGTAATAATTCTTTTACAGTCGACACACTTTTCATCTAGACCATACTGTAGGAGCTGAAGATGTAAAACATGTAAAATAAGCCACTGAGAAAAAAGTTCATAGAGAATATGGCTCAGAAATAAGATTTATTAGGTTATTAAAGACGTTAATGTTGTTGCTGATGTGGTCCAAGGCTTTTCTGAACGTGATCACAGTGAACTGCAGACTGAGTTGTCCTGCAGTCCACAATCTTACTTTCAGGGAATAATGAGAGCTGAGGGACGTTTACAACCGAACAGTGGAGCCACCTGGCTATGTCTGTGTAACCGCATGAAGGCATCTCTTTTCGAAACCTAAAGACCTCAGAGACCTCAAGGAAGTTAATACGAAACAGATTATCCATTAACTAATGCCACTCACATGGTTTTTAGTGGCTCGGCAACTTTTTTTTTTTTTTAAGAAAATACTTAATAACTCCTGAAAATTTGTGCTTCTGTAAAAAGTGTGACCTGTTTATTAAAATATTTTATTTATACGTCTGGGTAATTATTCTTGCCAAGTAACTTTAATAGTTCAGACAGTTATCCTGTTTTGAGTTGCCATTGCGATTCAGTAGACTGATGGTAATAGGAACTGTACAGCCTAAGGCGGTGTCTCAATCGGTAGAGAGGTGGCCTGCGGTCCCACGGACCCAGGTTCGAATCCTTGCTGGGGCAGGGAACAGTTTAAGGATTTGAAATTCAGCAAATCAGGCTTTACTGATCTACCAGAAGACCCGCCGACTTGTAGTAAAAATACCCCCGCTAATACCAATACACCAGTCCTGTATGAGACAGCCCTAGCATGTATTCAATATGGACGGTGGGTGTTAGCGCTGAAGTGGTGACATGGTATGTTGGAGGACTGCTGGGCCTTGATAGCAGGCTGTGAAGCCTATGCCCAGAGTCGGACACATAAAAATTAAAAAAAAAAAAAGTTCATTAAATAAAGAGAGAAAAAATAAAAACTAGTTCAGCCAAGAACAACATATGCGGACAAACGTTGACCTTGCTTGCGGCCATTACCTTTCAAAATCATATACTTTCATTCTTGCTGTACTCATAATTCGTCCACCAAATCTGGTCTAAGTCACGCTAGCGCTGTTTACGTTGACATTGCCATGTGACCTTGACCTTTGACCAATTGTTCTAAAAATTTATAGGTCAACCTCATTGGCTGACCCTCAATCTTTTCACTAAGAATGGTTTTTATCAAGATCAAAATGTTTTAGTTATTTTGTTCATATACAGACGAACATGGGTCGAGGTTTGACATTACCGAGTGACTTTGGCCTTTCAATCATTTTTTTTTTTTTTTTAATCACCTCCCTTCGTTCTTGTCTGCCTTCTAAATAAGATCAGAGATATTTAACTTCCCTTGTCATGTGATTTTGACCTATTGTTCAACAAAAAGGGGTCGACTCCTTGATTAACCCTCAACCGTTTCACCAAGTTTAGTTACAAGCGGATTAAATTTACTTGAGAGAGCTAACACCATACAACTTGGTCCCTAACTTGCTTACACAGTCAGTCAATGACGGAACTAGATGTTTAGGTGCTTGTATGCATCTAAGAAATAGCTTGAACTTCATCTTTAGCTTTTTTTTTTTTCTTTATGTGTATTCCACTTGTTAACCATTTCACTATCAGCAGGCCACCTTTGCCGAATAAAATTTTCTGGCTCTAGCAAGGGTAAGATAAATGAGACATCATCTGCTGAAGATGAAGACAACTTGAGAGACATATAAAGAAATGCATAACAACATAAGCTGTGCATCATTGTTGTTAATGCTTACTGTTTCTGTAGCCTTCAAGATGACGTACTTTGTGCTCAGTTCTTGGTGTCACCAAGAAATTTTGCCCGGCACAGGGGACTTATTGAACTAAAAGAATAAAGTATATCCTTCACTAACCCCATCACTTCACGAGGTCTCCCATGGTAATATAATCGTCTAACAGCAGGAAAAAACAAATACCTTCCAGATCGTACAGTTGCGATACCTCTTCCTCGTAACCGTGCTGCCCCAGTATCAGCTTGTATCGCCCCACACTAGCAACAAAGGAGGTCACGAGTACAATCAGGGACAAAACTTTTACTATTCTAGTGCATCTACATCAACTTAGGACATATCTGTTCTCCCTGACATACTGTATCAGAGGGAAGCATATATGGGGAGAGAAAAATACAAACCCTGTCTCACATTATTATAAATATCGGACAGTGGAGAAAAATAAGAAGTACAAGAGGTAATTTAATTATGAAGCAGACTATCTTCTCCGGTTGTTATGTGCAGTTGCGAATGTAAGTATTGACTTATTTCTTTATTATAAATTAAGAGAGTGATGACTGAGTTTCAAAACCCCGCATTATACAATATTCGGAGCCAAACTCTCCAGAACATTATGTGCTGAACATATAGCTTGACCATTCCACTAGTAAGTGGAGGGGATACTGGTATCCACAACCGTACATGATTCAGACGAGATGCAGCACAGATTAAAAACTGGTCAATTATACCATAATTTTAGTGTTTCAAAGCACAGGTAATACTATTCACATATTCCTCGGGGTTCGTAGAAGCAAATGTTGGTTATAATTTGTACAATTATGTGTACACTTGCCAGAAATCTAGTAAGAGATGTTCTAATCAAAGTGAAGACTGGCTTTGTGCAAGTTGATCATTGGCAGGACGAGCCACAAAATGAATCACCTTACTGAGTCGGACATGACCCCTTCGGAAGCTTCACTGAAGTTATAATTATTTTTGTGATTACCTGGTCGATGACCCTTGCCCAGAGCGCAGGACGTCTCACTGACTGAAGGCATCAGATTTGGGGAGTGTAGAAGCCCCGGCGACCGCCAGAATAGTGGTGTACCAGTCAGTGACGTGCAAGAGGCCATTGTGCACCCTCGGGGTGTTCGCCAGCATACCGCCGTGCAGCAGCCCCGGGGAACGCGTACCCCTCTCTTACAGCGTGCCCTTGCCACCCCGCAGCGGCAAGTTCACCCTTGAAGCATCCCAGTTTATGAAATTCCTCTTGATTGTACCCTGACAAATGATAAGCCCTATGAATTTAAATCGTAACAAAGAAGTGTTCTGTTTGCACCAAGAGAAAAGATGACCATAACATATGATTATAAATTCTAGCGAAGAAATTTTGTTTCATTGGTTTTTGTATAAGCTCAGACAAGTGTTACTTTGCATAGGACAGATCATTTGTTATATTTGTTACAGCTTCTGTTATATACTTATTTACGTACGTGACAGTAAACACTGACCTGGCGAGGGGACGTCATTGTCAGATGGGAAGATAATGAGTGTGTTGTTTGTGAAGCGTGATGCTCTGAGTGCAGCCACCACTCAAACCACCGCGTCGTCCTTGGCCGTCATCATGACACCATCCTTAGCACTGTCCACCGGTCAGGGTCGCTCTCATCCGGGTACAGATCCAGGAACTTGTCCGGTATACCTGTGACGACAGTACTGAGGTGACTGGCGCAGGAATACTCAGAACCACACGGGCTTAGTAGTAACGTGATTGAATACAGATCATCGTGAGCTTGGAATAAGACTTTTATATTCAACTTGTGGAAAGTTGTGGTGGGCATTTAACGAAGACGATGGTAGTATGTTCTTTTGTAAGTGAGATTTGCACCCTATCAATTTATGGCGATGATAAAGAATGTATGTATATCATTCATCATCATCATCATCCGGACCTCCTTTCCCACCCTAGGGCAGGGTGAGGAGTAACAATGTCCAGACAGCCCAAATTTGCCCAGTCTAATGGGCCACGCTTCCATGCGCTCACCATTCAAGCCCCTGGAATCCTGGCTCTATCAGATACGCCAGAAACATTCACCATGTTCTGTAGCTTCATATAAACGTATCCGATAGAGTCAATCCGGAGGCTGCCATGTTAAAAAGGGGGGCCAAATCCCTGACCATGCACTTCTTCTCACAGCATTCATCCAGCCAGCTCGATCTCAAGTCAGTTCCCTAGCCTCACCGACTTCGTTTGCATATTTTCCTCTCTTTTCTATCACTGTACCCAGGTATTTGAACTTTCTCACCAATTCCAGTCTCTCTCCATTCACTGTAAGATCGCACTGGGAGTCACCTTCTCTCTCAATAACCATCACTTTACTCTTCTCTACTTTTACTTTCAAGGCACGACACTCACAGACATCAGCAAAAAACTCTGCACTAGCCTATCAAGTTCTTGTCCGGTGTTTGCAAATAGTATTGCATCATCAGCATACAACAAATTTGAGACATTCTATCCATCACCATTCATTACCAATGGCATCCCCCTATCCATTACTCGTGTTTTTACTTCTCTCATCACCCCACCCATATATACTGTATATTGAACAACCATGGGGATATCACACAACCTGGTCGCACGCCCACACCGATCACAAACTATTCACTTAGATGCCCATTAATCCTTACGCATGCTTCACTACCATCATAAAAACTCTTGACGGCACTTAGCAGCTTACCATCTACACCGTGTTTGTTACACCCTCTTGATGGTGGAAGGAAAGTCCTGGAGTAGCTATTTACGGTCTTTAATTGTGGAGCACGGGGACAGTAGTTGTCCGTATCAGTGTTAGCCCTTGACTGACTGTACATATGTTTTTTGTTAGTCAAGCCTGGGAGCAGCTGATTAGGTCAGCAGTTCTGTGATACAGTGAGGGCACACAGTGGGGGAGCATATATACATATACATAATGGGCATATACTGTATACATATAATGGGAATGGTACAATACTCCCCCGGGTGGTTGAGATGGTGTCTCCTGACACTAGAGAGGAGTTATATGGAGTGGTTCATATGACTAAGTTAGGCGGGAGATTTGTACAAGGGGGAAGTATGATACAGTTGAGGGAGGGAGGCATTATGATACAAGAGTTGGAGTAGGAATTATAATACAGGGTAGGAGGGAGGACATGGCCATGTCAAGGGGATGTAAACTAGGGATATACATTGTTACAATGGAAGGTATGTTGATATAAGATACACTAGGAGGCATGTTGATATATGATACAGAAGGAGGATTCAGGTTCTTATATCTATATAAGTACTGAAGATAACTCTTGTGATATAGGGTACACATGTCTTTCCTTTTTTTTTTTTTCTATGTTAGTTTCTATATGTCACACAGTACTGTACCAGAGACATGCCAACATATGCTGGTGGTACTTTTTCTGTCCACAGTTTATGCAACTTATCAGGTGGCATTGGTAGTCACTGAATGCGAGGGCATTAAGGACGGGTAGTTTCAATGTCTTGGGTAGGGCGTACTATGCCAGTAGCGATGATTTCCTGTAGAGTGTGCTCCATTTTCCGGACACAGCAGTGCACTACACAGAGGACGAGAAGAAAACCTATGAAAGAGATGACCACAGGGGGAAACACAACGGTTGGATGAACCCATGAACAGCTGAAGGCCAGAGAAAATTGATCCATAATGAAGTCACTGTCGTTGAGGAATGTTAGCATACGCATGTTGGGGAAGGTGATAGTAATGTTAGCAGATGGCAGGTTGGAAGGCATGTCAATTGGTTGGAAGATGTCATAGGAGTGTTTACGGACTGATTGGTGATAGCGTGTGGCGTAAGTGATGACTGCCTCTGATTTGACGGTACAATAGTCCGATGCTTGTAGATACCACTAGCAGGTACGGAGCGGACCGAAGTACCAGGACACATGATGGTGACAGAGATGGGAAAAGTAAAGAAGAAGTACTGGATGTGGTTGAGATGAGCATGGTGGACTGGAAGTACAGGAGCTGGAACAAAGGAACAAGCAGAGTATATGGAATGGTTACGAACTAAAGCAGGCTCACAGGGTGTAGCGCTGCTAGGGAAGATAGTGAAAAGGTGGGCAGCACAGAGACGAGAGGTAGGGGTGAGGGAGGAACATTTCTGGAGGTCTGTGGTAGAAAGGAAGGCAACTGAAAGATGGTCATGTGAGAGGAGGAAATATTCTGAAGGAACAGAGACTTGCAATAAGGAGCTGTTGTATCGGAAGGGGAAGGGAATGATGTGGAAAAGGTTGAAGGTGATGTCAGAACGTAGAGGGATATGGACGACGACGTATTTGGTGAGAAGAGTGGCCTCAAGAATTGGATAGGAATATTCGAGAGAGGAGTAGGGGAGTACTGGGGATAAACCGAAAGTAGAGTGAGCCCATTCTAATACAGAGCAGAGAGCTGAGATAGGTACTAAGTCTGCAGTGACACGTCCGTTAATAGCATTGACTAGGATATGAACCAAGGTAGTGACCTGAGAGAGTAGAGTCAATGGCCAGTTGGAGATTATCCATGTTGAGTTTGAGATAGAAGAACTGAGAAATAACGTTGAGATTTGGGAGGTGTTGTTTTAAGATGTTGGTGAAGTTGTTCAGAGTGTAAGTTACTTCATTTAGATGGGCTGTAATCTTCTGTAACATAGTGTGTTGGACCTTGATGACTCGGCATTGAGATTCTAGGCTGAAGCTAAATGAGCTAGGTCAGATTTGAAGCCAGAAAGGTCACGGGCTGTAGCGACGCCAAACAAGCCGCTTAGAATCTCACCTCCGAGGTCAAAGAGACCTCGTTTCACACGAGAACGACCTACGGGTGGCTGAATGGAGAATGTGTCATTGAGCTCAGTGAATTTACCAGAAATGTATTGCAACTGCCAGGAGAGTGGGAGGAAAAGATGATATAAATACTGATTTGGGTTGTTTCCCCATGAGGGCTGTGAGGTGGGTCTTGATTTTGTGGAGCTGGTGCGTGTAGGCAGGCAGGGTGATGGCTACGTTGGCCAGGGGCGCAAGATCGTAGCGCAGGGAGACTGCATCTTCGATGAGCATTACCTCGCCTCCCGAGCCGACCAAGGCCCCGGGTCGTACTCCACCATCGTCCTCACCGGACCCGGACCCTAGGAGGGTCAGCACTGCCAGCAGATAGACTGCTAACATCATACCTAGAAGATTAGGTTAGAATTACTGGGAGAGTTCCTGGAGAGGTTGATGGGTGGAACGCAGTTTGGATCGATATTGACTGGTTGAGGAATGAGCAGGTGTAGGTGGAGATGAAGGAGACTGATGGATAGGTGGAGATGGGGTAGATTGAGGGATTTGTGGAGTAGGAGGGAGAGCAGTTAGTTGTGCAAGTGAGTCTTCCAACACTAGGCCTCGTGGTGCAAGTTTTAGATCGTCAGCATGGACCCCCTTGGTGTCTGTAGTGGAGAGGTCTTGGATGTGGAACTTGTTTCCTTGTTTATTCAGTACGCGATGGGGGCCGGTAAATTTGTCATCCAGTTTAAAGGTGCGCGTATGGGAATGAGCAAAGACTAGATCACCGACGTTGATGGTGATAGGAGAGGCAGATTTATGTTGGCATTGTATCATGTCATCATGTCCTCCTTAGATGAAGCGAGATTGGATGTTACATACTGATGGATTGTTTGGAAGTTGGCCAATTTTACTTTGACATAATCATCCATGTTATAGATGGGGTCTGGCTTTGAGGATAACAGGGTGTATGGTAGGTGTTTGTCAAAACCAAAGAGGACAAAGAAGGGAGATTCGCCAATGGAAGCGTTGATGGAGCTATTGATTGAGGATGCCACTTGGGGAATCCAGTCATCCCATGACGAACTATGGGAGCCTAGGTGTCTGAGGCACTCTAAGATTTTTCTATTGTTGCGCTCTACAAGGCCATTGGAAGCTGGATGGTTAGGTACAACATTGCATTTGTTAATTTTAAAGCGGCGACAGATCTCATCCAGGAGACTATTGTTGAACTCAGTACCGTTGTCAGTGAGGATGGTATGTGCTGTACTGAACGGGCAAATTACATGATCTATGAAGGCACGTGCAACACTCTTCGCGGTCTTATCTGAGAGGGGGACGAGGACACAGTAGTGTGAGAAGTGATCGACTGCTACGAACAAATACTCTGCGCCTGATTCTGTAAGAGGGAGTTTTAGAAGATTGATGGACACTGTTTCCCATGGTCGTGACGGGATTGGGTATTGTAAGAGCAGTGCAGGTAAGCCGGTGGAACCTTTGTGGTGGTGGCACGAGATGCAAGAGTCACAGTGCGCATTGATATCGCGACGCATGGTTGGCCAATAGTACTCGAGATGTGCTTGGCGCAAGCATCGGTCTTTACCTGGATGGGATGCGTGAGGTGTATTATGAACGATGTGAAGGACCGCAGATATCAGGTCAGTAGAGACAACGAGTTGGTGTACTTCTCTGTTGTGAAAATCCTTCCCTGTAAGGAATGTTTTTCTGTACAACAGACCATCTTTTAGTATGAACTCATCTAGTGGTACTGGTAGAGTAGGTAATGTCGAGGCATCTCCTGATTCGAGGAAATAAACTACTTGGGACTACATGGAATCTTTGCGCTGAGAGTTTTGAACATCCTCTGATGTTAAGGTTGTGCTGTCAGTGGCCTTGGACTGCAGGGACGTGACAGGTGCGGCTACATGACGTGAGAGGGCGTCAGCGACTACATTCGATTTTCCTGGGACATACTGAAAAGTGGGATAAAAGTCCTGAACGGTGATGGACCATCTAGCTAACCTACCGGTGAGGTTGCGTCCCTTAAACAAATCACATAGAGGAAGGTGGTCTGTCTGGATATGCACTGAATAACCATATATTATGTCTCTGAAATGTTTCAAGGACCAGACTACTGCCAAAACTTCTAAATTGGTGACACTGTAATTACGTTCAGCGGTGGTAAGTGCGCGACTAGCATACGGTATTACACGCTTCCTGGATGCTTGATCGAGTTGCATTAAAAGTGCACCAAGTCCTGTGCCTGAGGTGTCTGTGCATAGAAGGAAGGGTTTGGTATAATCAGGGAATGCTAAAATTGGGGCATTGACATGAGCTGTCTTTAGTGCTTGGAAAGCCTGTGACTGATCATTAGTCCATACAAAGGATACATTCTTCCTTAGTAAGTGGGTTAGAGGAGCGGCAATCTTTGCATAATCTTTAATGAATCTACGGTAGTAACCACTTAGGCCTAGGAAACTTCTGACAGCATCAGTAGTGGTAGGTTCGGGGAAATTGATGATCTCCTTAGTTTTGTCATCATTAGTATGAATGCCTTGTGCATCGACGACATGGGCTAGAAATTTGATTTTCTTTCTCAGGAATTCACATTTACTGAGGCTGATTTTCGGGCCAGCTAGCTGTAGGCGTTCCAATACTTGTAGTTTGGCAAAATGGCCAGGGACTGATTTACTCACAACAATGATGTCATCTAGGTAAGCAAAAAGAGAGTGTCCCATCATGCCACTAAAGACCAAATGGATAAGTCGCATGAATACTGAAGGAGCTTTTCTCAAACCAGAAGGAAGTCTCTTAAACTGAAAATGTCCAGAAGGGGTGCTGAAAGCTGTAATTGGGCGAGAGGATTCTTCCATTTCGACCTGCCAGTAACCACTGAGGAGGTCTAGAGATGAAAAGACTACGTTATTTTCACCTAGTGATTCTAGCAAATCTGTGAGGACAGGTAACGGGAAACGGTCTGGAACAGTTAAGGAGTTTACTCTACAGTAGTCCACTGCTGGTCTAAAGTTGCCGTCCTTCTTTGGGACTAAGAAAAGAGGGCTATTCCATGGACTGACGGAGGGTTCGATAATGTCCTGAACTAACATTTTCTGTACCATCTGATCTGTCTGTTTTCTCAAGCTGTGAGGTAACCGATATGCTGGTATGTAAATCGGCTGAGTTCCTGGTACTAGTTCTGCGTGATGTTTGACTAAGTCTGTCTTGCCCATCTGTTCTCCGGGTAAGGCTACCACATTTCTGTAAGCGTGTAAAAGGTCGAGCAGTTGAGATTTATGCTTTGGAAAATCTTTGCAAGTCAGATTTGAGAGCAGGTCAGGTGAACGAGTTGGAGCAGATCCCGTAGAGTTAATGGCAGATACACCTGTTGGTTGACTATCATCATCATCAGTATGAACAGCAGGGATAGAGGATTCCTGGCACACCATTACGGCTGCTGGGTATACTAGGAAATCTCCGATCTTTACACCACTTTTAAGTTTTAGTGGAGCATTCGTGACAATGAGCAAGTATAGATAACATAGGTTGACTCATAAGTTAAGCCATTCACACAACACGTCTCAGGTAGTGTTAGTACATCCACTCCTTCTTTCGCACCTACAACACGAACAGAGACTTTGGCGAACTCATGTGGTAACAAAATTGTGCACGTATTCATTACTGCACGCCTCGTCTCTGCGTGTTGGAGAACATCAGTCAGACTCTGTGAGGTAGGTAACTGAGACATGTCTGAGTCGGCTGTAGTGCTGTTGTTAGAGGAGGCTGGAAGAGCCTTTTCTGGATGCTGAGAGGACGTATCATCAGGTGCTGAGGAATGCATGTCCTTGCTCTCAGTCAGCGAGGGAATGATCTCTGTATTCTCGGGTGATGGTAATGATGACGGCTTGGCTTGTTCTGTACTCTTAGGGAGTGCGAGAGTCAGGGGGGACTGAACGACTGAATTTACTGGCAGTACAGGATGGGGACATTCCATACTGTAGACTGGGAACCCAGAAATGTCTATACTACTGCAGGCAGGCAATAATGCAATGGAGTGTTGTGCCATGGTGGGTAAGCCAATAAGGGCATCTTCTGGATATTTCAGTTCGTTAGTAACATGAAATTCTATTGGGAAAGGGAGCAAGGCGCTGTCTAGTTGTACTTCCAAAGTGACTCTTCCCTTGACCTTAAACTCTGAGACTACTACACCGCATAGGCGAATGTCAGGCGGCTCAAGGAAACTGACGTGTTTGCGGTAGCGTTGAATGATGTCTAAAGAGGTATCAGAAGTCAAGTTTACTATAGATCCGGTGTCCATGAAGAATGACATTGGTATGTCATTACTCCGTCATAGAATGACTAGACCTGAGGAAGTTATGGGTCCAACATGGCAGATGGGAAGTTGGTGTTCTGTTGCTATGTCATATTGGTCCGATACGGGCGCAGCGCTTCCCCCGACTGGCGGCAGTTGAGGTAACGACATTCCTCAGTAGTGTGTCGTACTAGTCTTATGATACTTGCAAGTAGGATGACGCGAACGGGAAGGTGTACGCTGTCTAGTTTGGGGGTGAGGCCGTGTGTGTTTACGGTCGCAACTGTTTGCTCAATGTCCGGGTTTACCACAGTGCCAGCAGAGGATCTAGGATTGTCTGTTCTGTCGGATGCTAGATTGATCACGACCGGCGGTTGGAGAACGATGCGTGGAACAGGAGCGGTATTGGTCAGGGGGAGCGGTAGTGTGACAGACCTGAGAGACCAAGGGGCGGTTTGTGGCCTGATGCGTGCGGTTCGAACCTGATATTTCATGGATGGTTTTAGTGATCTCAACAATTTTATCTCCTGGATTGAAACCGATCGCCAGGGCTATCTCTCTCTCTGTCTAGGATCAAGCCAATGTAAGAATCTCAGGTAACCAAATAAACCTGCAAAGTTGTTGAGTGAAACCATAGGAGTTCCACTCTCTTCCTCTACCCATTTCGTGCTTATAAGTAAATGGCAGATCTCGCTACTAGTGGCTTTCATGGCGCGGCTGCTTCGCGTAGTTTGGCATGTTTGGGGGGGACTTGCAAATCCTCATCCATTTGGGTGAGGAGATTAGTGAACCCAATGAGAGATGCAGCACTGGAATGTTGGCAACAAAGTGTTATGAGTTCCTTACGGAAATCATTAAAGGTTTTTATGCCATTAAAATGTCCAGCACGGATCGCAGATCCGATGTCCGATTTGCCTTGGTGTAAGCGACCCATAAGATAAGAGACTTTGAGGTTTTCATCTGTAATCTGCCGATTGTGGATGTCGGTTTCGACCTCTCGGAGGAAATCATAAACAGACCAAGTTGAGTCCTCGCCGGTAAATTTGGGACGATTGGCATCGTCGAGATAGATAGACTGTGGATTAGGGGTTGTTCATTCCATGATTGGAAGTGTGGAAGAGATGGAAGTATGAGAAAGAGAGAGTAGGTAGAGGCAGGTAAGGGTAAGGGAGACGGGAGATGAAGTGGGGCAGGAGAGTGAACGATAGTGGAAGGAGCAAGGGGAGAAGCAGGCTGTGTAGTAACAGGGGTAGAGTATGCGGTATCTGGATGTATAGTATCTGGAGGGGAAGTTTGTTGAGAGGCGGGTAATGAAGTGGCAGGCGGTGAGTCAGGTCGTGGGTATGTGCACCCGCTACGTAGATGAGTCAGTGAATCGTCCTCGGCGGGTGGAGTGTGAGCATTGGTTGTTTCTTGGCTGAGAGTGGGTGGAGTAAGTTCCGTATATTGAAAGTATGACATGTAGTCTGGCGACGTAATGTAAGATGAGAGATGAGGAGTGATATATATATATATATATTTACAGTATGAAGATGAGAAAATGTACCATGAGAATGGAATGGGAAATGTATGGAGATGACGGGATGCGAGCTACAATAAACAGGAGGTGAAATGGGAGATGAGTAATAAAGACAGGTGGTGATGGTGAGTATGAAGTGAGGGGTGGAGATGAATAATGACAATAATACACAATCTGTAGAGAAAATCGAAGGATAATCTCTATAGAAAGTCAATAATGGGTAGGTGAAGGTATACTATTACGGTTACACAGCTGAGTTGTGAACGAAGTGGAGAGGGCGTGGACGTCATGCGAGAGCTTCGAGCAGCTGGCAGGAGACGTTAGTGGGAGTGAACGGGGAGGTCACGTGGTAGGTGGCATCTGAGGCAGGTGGGCATGGTGGATGAGATTGGTTGTGAATACGGCTTGTAGTAGGTATGTAGGATGAGTCTTAGAAGAGGTGGAGTGGCTCGCTGGTCTTGAGGGTGGATTGGCGTGGTGGCTGGTTAATCCGAACCAGATGGGAGGCACTGAGGGGTGGAAGGGTGAGTGGCGGGGCGAGGGCAAATGACTCCACAGGCAGGTGCAAAGCTGGTGGGTGGCAGATGTGGAGGGTGTCGTTGGGGGAACGACAGATGCTGGAGAGGGCCACCGGGAGATGAACAGGTGTCTGAACAGGTGTTGGAACAGATAAGACAGGTGCGGAGGGCAGCGGCGTCGACAGTTGCGGCCTGTGCAGGGTTGTGGTCGGTGTAGAGAATGGCACTGGTGAGGCAAATCGGACACCTGTAGATGCAGAGCCGGTATTAGCTGATATTACGCCACGAGAGGCAGTGAAAGGGCGAGGCTGTGAGATGCGGGGCATCAAGTTCTTGGTGGCGCTAAAACACTGTAGGAGGCGGTCAAACAATGGTCCGAGACACCACTGCTACCAAATGTTTGTTACACCCTCTTACACCCTCTTGATGGTGGAAGGAAAGTCCTGAAGTAGCTATTTACGGCCTTTAATTGTGGAGCACGGGGACAGTAGTTGTCCGTATCAAAGTTAGCCATCGACTGACTGTACATATGTTTCGAGTTGGTTGGTCAGGCCTGGGAACGGCTGATTAGGTCAGCAGTTCTGTGATACAGTGGGGGCACACAGTGGACGGGCATATATACATATACATATACATATACTGTACATATAAGGGGAATGGTACAACCGTACATGCGCAAAACTCCACAATCCTTCTCTGTCCACTTTGTCGTATGCTTTCTCCAAATCCATGAATGCCATAAACACCTTATAGCCCTTCTCACATGCCTTCTCCACTATCTGTCTCACTGCAAAAATTTGACCCACACCCTCTGCCACTCCTAAAGCCACCCTGTCCATCACTCACTAGGACTTCTGATACCTCTCTTACTTTCTCTATAATAATTCTTCCATATTCCTTCCCTACCACACTCAACAAACTAATGCCAAGATAATTCTTGCACTCACTTTGCTCACGTGTATTTTTGTACAAGGGTACAATCACAGCCTTTTTCCACACTGCTGGCACAGTTTCACTCATCCAAGGCTTCTTACATATCTCCAACAAGCATTTCATTCCACACTCCCCACTACACTTAATCATCTTTGCATACACCTCATCAACCTCAGCTGCTTTCCCATTTTTCAGCCGCTTCACAGCACTCTTCACCAGTGCGAGAGTCACGTCTCCTGGCACTGCGTTCCTTCTCTGCACACCCCCAAAACCAGTCATGTTTACAGCTACTCTGCTCTCTATATTCCCATTCCTCAGGCTTTCAAATGTTCTTTCCATCCATTTCTTACTTCATCCCCATGGGTTAATAATCTACCACCTACATCCTTCACACTATCATATTTCTTTCCACTTTCACCTATACATTTCCACACCTTTCTCCAGAATAACTTCCTATTTTTAGAGTAGTTTCGTTCATTTTTCTTCCAAGATCATCATTTACCTCCTTCTTTTTCCTCTTTAGTCTCTTTACATGCTTCTTGCACTCAATATATTCGGTTCTTATTTCAACTGAACACCTGTCCTGTAACCACTTTAGCCACTTCTTTCTCTTTTCCTCAACTACGCTCTTAACCTCTTCATTCCACCATGCCGTACCTTTCCTCTTTGTTGTTACTCTTGCCACATCACACACCGCTTTAGCATTTCTAACTAAGCAATCCCTATATGCATTCCACAGGCTGTCCAGATCCATTTCATTCCAATTCACTGATTCTAACTCCTCCCCTACTTTGGTCCTGTATTCATCTGCCATTTCTTTGATCCTCAACTTCTCAATTTTCAGTCTTTCGCCCTGACTGCTCCTCTCTCTCCTGATCCACCTCACTCCTCTCAGCTTGATCTTGCATATCACAGTCATATGATATGACAGACCTTCACATCGTCCTCTCACGGCCCTTGTATCAGCAACCATTCCCAGCATCGACCTCTCTACGAACACGTAATCAATCAGGTTTCTTTAAACGCAACCCCCGTTCCCTCTGTACCTACCATGTATATTCTTGTGCATGTTTGTGTTTGATATACGAGTTACAAATGCACAACCTCCTTTTCTGACATGTATCCTTCAGTCGCTTCCCATTATCATTTTCTCCTTGTACTCCATTATAACCCATTATGTTATCCTCTGGACCAGTGCCTACTCTTCCATTCATATCATCCATTACGATCACTTTATAGCTCCTGGGCATATCTCCCACTACTTCATCCAGCTCATTCCTAAACCTGTCTTTCTCTCTTTCACTCCTGTCCTCACACGGTGCATACGCTACAGTCACCACCACTTTCTCCTTCTCAAACAAGAACTTGACATACATACACCTCGAGCTGACACATTTGTAGTCTCTCATTCCACTCTGCCACACCTCATTCATCAACAAAGCAACTCATTCCTTGCATCTTCCTCACCTATTCATGCCCATTCTTACACATTTCACACTCCCACTCCTCCACCTCACACCCTTTCATCTTTGTTTCACACAGTGCCATCACGGCATATCTCGCACTCTTGAACACATTCACCCCTTTCACCCTCTTGCTTTCCTCATTCACACCTCTCACATTCCACATGAAAATGCAAATCTGCCCAGTTGGTTGGGGCCCTGGGCAGGTATTGAGCCTTCCGAGGCTCTCTGAAACAGCTGCCATGATTAAGTGATTTTGGTTAGGGGAATCTGGGGGACACTTAACCCTGCCAAAAACTCCGGTTATATGGTTACCACCCAGCATAGTAAATGGTTTTCTGGGTCCAGGAAACCATATGGCTTGTCACTCAGTGTCGAGACCGTAAGGCATCCCTACACTGAGTGAGTGGATGATGGCCCCCCTCATCCACCACATGTAACGTAGTACAATATAAAATTTAGTATAGTCACGCTCTTAGTGATGCATTATTGACACTTGACGGCAATTCCGTACTTGAATGGCTTCTCACGTGCTTACAATGGCGTAGAGGAATTTCTTTGCATCCGGAAGGCGGATGATCATCTTTCAATTAGGTGTTTTAAAATTGGTCATGGACACGCGCAGAGACTCATTAAGTACAACTGGCTAGTTTTTATCCCGAAGTACCGAATAGATTTTCCTGTAGACATTTGAAAAATAATATGAATAATAATAATAATATGAACAAACTGGCAAATTTCGATTCGACCAAACTTTCATATAACACTTCTTTTCCACATTATCAATGCTTAGCTAACCAAAACCCTCTGGATGTTGTTTTAAGGATATGTTTGTTGTCGAAGACGGTTTTCAGGTGACTCTTCTATTAGGGTTTTCAGTAAATTCCTGGGCGATCCTTATTATGAACAATTACCGTGGTTCATGATTATGGCGCCTGGTGGTTTAGTGGGTAATTAAGGCATTTCAATCGGACTGAGCCGGTGCAGGTTTATATCCACGGGGTGGTTGCGGTTTATTGGTCGCGTAGTGCCGCTCAGGGATGAGTGAGGCTGGTCACTTTCATCTTAAATGTCAGGACCAACTTGCCTAGCTCCGGGCTCCTACGCTGTCATGGGGCAACACTGGATTAGATGATGAATGGATGAATGAATAACAAAATATGCGAAAGAAGAGATGATGTTAAGATTAAAGATAACTGAGAATGGTTGTGGTCAGTTTAATCAAAGGATAAATCAATAGATCAGAGGTCACTTTAGCTAATCTAAATAGATTTACTGAAATATCAGTTACAGGAAAAGAAAAACTATACATGACATTTATAAGATCAAAGGCAGTCCGTCCACCAGTACCTCTGAATGATTTACGTTCAACTCAGTTGAAGAAAAAGCACATAATGCAGAATAAAGCACTAAAATTTATAAAGTACTCTTTGATAATAATGAACCATTGCTTATATAATCTGACATTGCAGCCATCAATTCATCATTGTACGAACAAGCTTAGGCAGTATGGAAAAATTATCACAACATGAAAACAGGAAATCAAAGTGAATTATCGAGAGCTAATCCTGATTTGGATAGATTTGGCTCTTATTCTTTTAAGTGCCATGTACGGTTAGCTGAACAACCGATTCCAGAACCCAAATATGTTAATTTGATAATGGACATACCAGGCCTAAAAATGACCATGATGATTGACCTGTCTGGGTAAAACTGTTATGTTACATAACTAGCTTAAAAGTCCGCACTCCGTGCAGACTTTTAAGCTAGCTCCTACGGAGGGCTAATTGGGCCGGAATTGAATTCTTCAAATCACAAACTCCGTGGAACTTCAATTGAGTTGAGTTCTTCAAATCACAAACTGTTCAAGCACCAGATGAAGGGCAGATTTTCAATCCCGGGATCATCCTGATTTCAAAAAGGTATAATATGTCTATGCAGAGCAAGTGTGTCCCGAGTTAGAGGGGTTTCAGACACACGGACGGACAGACAGAATTTCACAAACTGTTCAAGCACCAGATGAAGGGCAGATTTTCAATCCCGGGATCATCCTGATTCCAAAAAAGTATAATATGTCTATGCAGAGCAAGTGTGTCCCGAGTTAGAGGGGTTTCAGACGGACGGACAGACACAATTTGCCGTTTATTTATATAGATCAGGTTTGTAATATTGACATTTGCTGTACATTTTTCTGTCGCGGTGGTGGTGTTACATATTCACTGTAAGTGAGAAAAGTGTGTGTGTGTGTGTGTGTGCACGCGCACGTGCGGATTGCTATACGTATTTGAAAATAGCTGTACTTATATACCATGCTATTGTATAAGTACACAATGTCAAGTAAATATTTTTTAATGCTACTAATCACTTACGTATGATGGGAATTGTTAATGTAAATGCAGTGTCTCTACTTAGTAACAAACGCTGAGCTGAGAAGCCAGCCTCCCATTATTAGTGTCACTATCAAATTTCTAGCATATTAATGTGATAATGGAATAAAATTAAGGGGCATAATTATCATAAACTATTGTCTCAAGTGCCCTATAAAATGTAGCAGTCAGTAAGTGCAGGTGATCAATGGCAATGGAGTTAAAACACAAATTTTAATGAAGCACTCCATTTGAGTCAGGACACTAATGCTCTCTTGCTGTATTTCGATTTCTTTCTCTAGTTTCTGCACGAACAAACTCCTTTAATCCCTCCAGTTGCCCTCCGGTACTTTTCTCAATCCATGCCCTTTTCTCCTGTCCATAAACTATGTATTCCTTCTTACTTTTATGCCTACCTACCTGCTAGACAGGATTTGGACCTCCATCATGTGGGAACTATCTCTCCTCTACTTAACTCATCATCCCTGCAGGCATGGTCTCATTTTATGTCCCCTGCCACATTCTCCATTCCCTTCCCAGCTCTTGTATCACCTGTACCCTGTGTTCATCTACTACATCCCTGCCTTGTTACCCCCTTCTATACCTGTTATAAACAGCATATGTGTCTCTTTTTCTGCATTCCTACAGCTCCATCCCTTACTACTCTGCTTACGCCATCCCTTTCCTCATGCCCTTACATCATCTACTTCCCTTTACTCCTCCTACTTAGGCTATCCCTTCTCAGTGACCTCACGTACTGCTGAACTTACTCATATATACGACCTTGTCTACCCTCTTCACTCAGGTTCAACCACTTCCCCATTTCTTCCTGTAAGCAGTGTTCATCCATTTCTCAATGCCTTCCATCACCTGCATCCCTATACCCTTCCAGTTTAGGCTGTACAGTACATTCTCTGTGACCTCACGTGCTTCTGAACATACATACGACCTTGTTTGCCCTCTCGCTTCATGTCAGACCACTTCCTCCATGTCTTCCTGTAAGTAATGCCCAGGGGCATGGTCAGAACTGCACTGACATGTCTTGAGGTTTATGCCTAACAAGTGTGGTTTGCGAGCTTTAACATTCTGTGGTTCCCCGGACAAAATACCTTAACATCCGTGGCCCCAATCAAGTTTCCTTTGAACAAACAAAACAATGTCTCTCGAATGACAGTGTTGGATATGAAATTTCTGTGTCTCCAGTACTTGAAAATAGAGATGACACACACACACAACACACACACACACACACACACCATCTAGAAGAACACATTATGATAACAAAGGCAGTTAAGTTTTAGAAAGGGAAAATCATGCGTTACAAATCTATTAAGCTACTATGACAGAGTTAAAGAAACATTTCAGAAAAAAGAACCCAAGAAAGCATTTGACAGAGTACCGCACCAAAGGCTTTTTTGAAAACTGTACCATCAAGGAGGCACCCAAGCCAACCTGTACCGTTGGATGCAGGGTTTTCTCAGAAAAAGGGAAATGAGGACAGTACTAAGGGGAAATTACTCATCATGGAGGGAAGTGACTAGCAGAGTTCCACAGGGCTCAGTGCTGGTTCTAATTATGTTTTTAGTATATATATAAATGACAAAGACAGTAACACTGGAAATGGAAGCTATCTAAATATGTTTGCCGATGATGCAAAAATACAAAGGAAAATTACTAATACACATTCTTGCAGAGAGCTACAAGAAGAATTAAATAAACTTCATGAATGGAGCAATAAATGGCAAATGAAATTTAATGTGGACAAGTGTCATGTGATTAAGTTTGATAAAAGTGAAAAAAGACCAGATTAGGATTATAAATTAGGAAGATCAACCCCAAACTTATCAGAAAGGGAGAAAGACCTAGCAGTGATGCAATAACAGGCTATCTCCTGTTGACCACATTAGTGAGAAGGTACGTAACATGTATACTATCTATCTATCTATCTATTGCCAGACACCATAATCCCGTAAGGGGTGGCCATTTGACTTTGAGTTATTTATTTTACGGGGAGGGGCACTAACCCTCCACCAACCCACTTGTTGACACGTAGGGAGCACGTATGGTTTGGTTATATGGTTACCACCCAGCGTTGTAAATGGTTTCTTGGCTTACAGGAAACCATTTGGCTTGTCACTCAATGTAATGCCACCTGTAAAGGAAAGAAAGGCAGTAAGAAGTGACAGGAAATATAGGAGAAATAGGAAGAAAGGAGGGCAGGCACAGAAAAAGAATGATAAAGGCTAAGGAAGAAGTAGGCAGCACATACACTGCTTGCTAATATGAGCATAGCATTCACATACATAAATGAAGACATGCTGAGAAAGATAATATCATTCATCAGACCAGCCCTGCAGTATGCATCAGTAGTCTGGAATCCTAATCTCAAAAAACACATTGGTAAGATTAAAAAAGTACAAAAGGGCAGCTACAAGATGGTTACCAAGCTTAAGGGATCTAACTACGAAGAAAGACTAGAAAATTGAATCTACCAACACTAGAGAAGAGAAGAAAAAGAGGAGACATGATTATGCTATATAAATGCATTTCAGGGAGTAAGAAAATATACATAAATGAATATATAACCTATGGGGAAGCATCAGCAAGAGGACACTGCAAAAAGCTACATGAAATGAGAGTTGATAAAGACGTAAGGAAATTCAGCTTCCCAAATAGGGCAATTGGTGAGTGGAATGAACTACCGAATGAAGTAGTGTGTGCCAAAACTATTCATAAATTATAGGATATGTATGAAAAAAAAAAAAAAGGTCTAATACACGGGACAGTATGAGATTGCTTCATTCCTGTAAAGGTACAGTTAGGTAAGAACAATTCGGTAAGAACACACAGTACACACACACAGGCCGCAGAGGGAGAGAGACGGAGCTGCTTCTGGATCGAGGGGAAATAATCGCAGAACTAGCAGCGAAAAGGAGATAGCCTATTGTGATTATGTGGTTGAATGGAGATAGCCTATTGTGATTATGTGGTTGAATGCGTGAGTGGTGGTCCCGTCGGATATTAGTTTAAAAAAACGCAAGTTTCGGCCCTAAAAATACAAGACAAAGTGAAAAAGAAAGTTTCCATATGGTTGCATCATGGCAGAGAGAGACGGAAGATTGTTTACACCTGGCGAGGGGGAATTTGTGGGCTTCACCGAGCTAAATGTAGGCAAAGGAAGTGATAAGCTGCAAGAAACGAGAGTAGCAGGAGTAGAGGAAACGGCGGAGAGGAATGTCCAGGAGTTAAAAAAGGTATGGGAAGTAATTAAGCAGCCGCAGGAACGGACCATAGAGCAAGAGAGAGAGATCAAAGTCCTACAGAATAGACTGGAAAAAGTTACCACACGTAGTGAGGAACAAGAAAAAGAAGTTACA
>JAGKTI010011019.1:0-27269 GCA_018397915.1 Birgus latro
TGATTCACGAGTTTCTCCGGAAACTCTGGGAAATGCAAGCTCATGCAATTCTAAGCATAAAATACTCGATAAGTACAGGTGTTTAATGTAATGGTTTACAAGTGGGGAAATTTTCAAATCTGACATGTGAATGGGAGGCAGCCAGGCTGGTGGCAGTCTTGCTGTGTTGCCAAATTACTCAATTTTCTTTTAAACTTTACACGTTGTTCTCATTCTGAATGAAACTATTCTTTCATTAGTCGTCAGGTAAGTAATTGTTCTACATAGAAAAGTATGCCACTTTAAAGTAACAAATAAATATACTATTGAAGGAGTAAACATGGCAAAGATGCAATACCAGTGATACTCAAAGCTCAGACTGACAGTTCCCGCCAAGTGCTAGCGAGTGTGATAGGCCTATTTATTCCAGGGACAGTTTCACCTACATTTTGCTACAATGCCATTCACTTTTACAAACGTGGAGTATGCAGATATGATTTTTATGTATGGGTTCTGCAATGGCAACACTGAAGTATCAGCAAGAGAATACAGACGGAAATATCCAAACAGGAGCCCTGATGCAAAAGTGTTTTACCACGTCTACATGGAGAGGCAAGTTGAAGTGCAACGCATAGTAGCAACACTCAAGTATCAGCAAGAGAATACAGACGGAAATATCCAAACAGGGGTCCTGATGCAAAAGTGTTTTACCACGTCTACATGGAGAGGCAAGTTGAAGTGCAACGCATAGTAGGAATGATACATCGCAGCCCTAGCATCTGTACAAGAAGAATTTCATCCTGACTTAGTGTTGCACAAGCAAAGGTATGAAGGACATTAAAGCAGGAAGGTCTGTACCCATATCACATACAACAAGGTTAGCATCTACAACCCGGGGATTCTGCTCAACGACTTGATTGCTGTACTTGGCTAGCAGATCATCCTCAGCTGTGCAAGTACATTTTATACACTGATGAAGCCATATTTACCGGCAGTGGATCACATAATACTCGTAATGCACATTGATGGTCAAAAGAAAATCCCAAGGAAACAGTTGAACGGAACTTTCAACACCGATTTTCAGTTAATGTGTGGGGCGGTATGACTGACAACCAGCTGATTGGACTTCATATCTTTGAAGGGAGGCTTACAGGAGATGTCTGTTAATTTTCTCAGAGATGAACTTCCCTTCTCACTTAAAGATGTGCCTCTGAAGACACAGCGACGTATCATTTTTCAACATGATGGGGCACCACATACTCACATCTGTCAGATTTGAAAATTTCCCCACTTGTAAACCATTACACTAAACACCTATAATTATAGAGTATTTTATGCTTAGAATTGCATAAGCTTGCATTTCCCAGAGTTTCTGGGGAAACCCGTGAATCACCCTGTATATATATATATATAATCATCTCATCAGAAGCACCTATCAATCTTACTAATGATTACAAGTCATTATTAGAGAAATTGGTGGGTTTTAATATCTAACGTTGCTTATAGTTCCCGTAAGAGTAGACATCATATACTAAAAGCATTCTAACCATACTTAGTTTGGTAAAAACAGTACTGATGGTACCATGAATATTAACTGTGGCTTGTGTATGCTATCTCACTGAGGAATCCTATCATGGGTGCAATGACACATTCTCTTATCAGTTTTCACTTCCTGTAATCTCATACCATCATGCCAGTCCTGCACAAGCCCAAGAAGGCAGGTATAAGAGCCCAAGTGTGAGGACTTTTGTTCTAAGTTATACTGCTGATTACTGGGGAAGTTGGATTTGGGGTGGAGAAGGGGGGTGATTAGTGGCAGTGGCAGATGCTGGGTGTCTACTGTAAGGAAGAGCTTTTCACCAGAATGTCTGATGTATGTTAGCTCATTTTGCAACCTACTCCACAAGTGATGAACTTACAAAACCTGAAAAATTCATGCCCACAGCATATATTCTGTAAAGTGCTGTGCTTTACATGGACAATGTACTACCATCGGCAAAAATTTGCCAACGGCTCCCTGCCAGTATCATGACCTGCCTTCCACAATTTTTGTGCCTTCTCAAACATCAGAGAGTATCTTTCTTTCTCATATTCTTTTGTCATTTTATTAAACACTTGCCACATCCAGCAGAGAAATGTCATTAAGCTTTTGATCATGATAATACCTGTGAACATGATTCAAAGTATCAAATAAGGGACCAACCCTACAAGCACTGTATTTTCTTTCATCCCGAGTCTTGTCCTATAATGCAGCTTTTATTCACCTATAACCTGATGTTTCCATGGTTTGTGTAACTTCCATGACCATCCTGGGTGCAAATGTCAGTCATAACTTGTGTCATTCATGACTACCATGCTTTGTGTAATTTGCATGACCATCCTGGGTGCAAATGTCAGTCATAACTTGTGTCATTCATTACTACTAAAATAGAGACAGGAGATCCAAGCTTTCATTCCATGGTTTCCACATGTTCTGGAGAGCAGTTCCAGTGCTTTACTTTTGCTCCCATAATGTAGGGACTATGAACAGACAGATAACTCGAGCTGTACACAACTTACGGTAATGTATAAAATCTTGTGCTTTGCCATCACAGAAAAATGTGCATGACTTCATTCTACTTTGAGCAAGTTCTGATTCTTGTGTGAAGTATGTAAATGTGACAGTGATCACTGAAGAAGTTAGTAATGATGATGGAAAGACTGAGAGTAACTTCAAGCTCAAGCCAAGCATCACCCAACTCAAATGGAAACAGTGTCAATTTGCATGGATCCCGAATACAATTCGTTAACAATGCAAGATATCATTCATTTAAATAACTCCGAGTTGCATCTACTCCTTTGTCTCAAGACTTGAGCTATAAAGTCCCATTAACATAAAAGAACCTAAATATTCTACATTTATGCCAAATTGTAGTTGGTAACATGGGTCTTCATAAAAATCTTTGGTGGATAAAAAAAAAAATAAGTAAGTATTCTGACTTGTAGCACACATGTAGTGACAGCTTGTCAATGGTACTCCTTTCACCACTGTTTGTGTCTTCTTTGGTCTTCAGTGTGCTGCTTGTGAGTCTACCGGTGACCATTCTTTTTGTGCTGGTACATATCATACTTGGTGCGGAAGAGCGCCCCACAAGTACATGAGAACGGCTCCTTTGCTGAAAATATGATAAGTATTGAAACAACAGGAAACCAATATCAGACCATTTATCTTAGGCTATTATGTCTGATAGATGCTACATGGTTATTCCCCTTGTTTCTGGGTGAGGACGAGAGCATTTTGAAGGATCCACACGTGGAAACTATAAATACACTTGTTTCTGGGTTAGGCCGAGAACATTTTTAAGGACCCACGTATGGAAAATAATAATAAACTTAACCCTTTATATCCACATGTTCAAGCCAATATTTCAAAGGCTCAAATGAGGTGTCGTTCATTTCAACAGGGCTCTGATGAAGCAATTTACTTGAGATTTCACATTTAGTAATCAAATGTGCCAGTCACAGTGACATTCATGTGTAATACAAGGCAGATGGAGGCTTTCAACCAAGTAATGTCACTGGCAGTGTAGGAGAGAGCATGTAGAAGCTGTCAGGCATGAAAGGACTGATCTTGCTAGAGAGGCTCTTGAGTGTGTTGTGGAGTTTTGTTATTCGGGGGATATGTTATGTGCAGGAGGTGGGGCTGTCTCTGTGGCTTGGGTAAGGAGTGGTTGAAGGAAGTTCAGGGAACTGTTGCCTCTCCTAACACTGAGAGGGCTCTCTCCCTTCGTGCTACGGGATGTTTGTATGTAGCATGTGTTCGGAGTGAAATGCTGTAAGGTAGTAAGACGTGGTCAGTAAAGGAAAAGGATACTCGTAGGCTCAAACGTACAGAAACGATAATGATGATATGGAAATATAGTGCATCACTGAATCCAAGGCCTGGGGGCTAGGACTGCAACAGACGTGTTGAGAGGAAGGACAATGGGACTTGAATGCACTGGTGTTGTGATGAGGAGGGGTAGATTGAGCTAGTCTGGGCATGTTGAGAGGGGTGCAGAAAGTGAGAAGAGTGACAGCCAGGGGAAGGTCATGGAGTAGGACCTCAGGGCTAAGGGACCGAATATGTTGGCTGCCAGAGATCAAGCAGTGTAGAAAACCGCCATAAAGTGACCAAAGCGAATGCATGCAAGCGTGTTGGAGCGTTTATACTCTCCTAAAATTGATAACCAACTTCCTTATTCACTATCTTTTGTGTCCTACGCTCCTCATGGGGCAATGAAAGATTGGATGATGAATGAATGAATTAATTTAATCATTTCTTATTTTAGTCAATCTATGCATCACTCATATTTTCCTCAACACATAATTTTCCACAACTCATGACCTTTCATTTCCATTTCACATCCATAGTGCAATGTGCATATAGTACCGTACTAACACTCCTTCATGAAATCGTGTTGCTTCTGCATTAGGTTTCTTTTCTGTATCAAGGGCTTCCTTGCACTTGGAGTGACAACTCTCCACATTTTCTTTTGCTGTCTAATACAAATAAAGCTAACTACTGTAGCTAACTAAATAATTAAACCCTTCAGTATAAAGCAACTGGTCTATCTCGGCGGGAAAAAATACTGTAAAATACTGTACTTTGGTAAAATAAGATCAAAGGAAACACCTGTACAGGTTTTGGCAAAGCCAAAACCCATTATCACTCAGAATAAGTAAACTTGTAGGGGTCCCACAAAAAGACTTAAAGCCATCTCAGAACATCTCCATGTATCGTAAATGGTGATGGATGGAATCATTCCAGACTCTGAGATGAAGGTACCCTGCTTCTTGTCTCCAACTGCGATGCTTCACACGGCCTTTCAGTCTTTTTCTGTGGTTGATGGTGTCCTGTCAGCAGGCTTAATGCAGCTACTCAGTGTTTCAGTAACACAGAAAGTGGGCCAGCATACTCTTCTATACAACTTCCACTAACTGTCAACACCAAGCTACATGCAAACTACACACCACACTTCATCATCATCATCATCTAATCCTGTGTTACCCAATTAGGAGCATACGAGCCCGGGGCTAGGCATGTAGGTCCTAACATTTAAGATGAGAGTGACCGGCTTCACACATCCCTAGTGGCATTATGTGAGCAATGAATGCCAACCACCCCTTGGATATAAACCTACACAGGCTCAATCAGGTTGGAGCACCTTAATTACCCACTAAACCACCAGATGTCATAATTTAGTTATACAGTTACCACCTAGGACAGTAAATGGTTTCCTGGTGTACAGGAAACCATTTGGCTTGTCACTCAGTTTAGAGTCACCCATAGACAGAAGGAAGAGGAGAGAATGAAGGAAAGAAAGACAGATGAGGAAGTATGGAAAAAAAGAAGGAAGAGAGGAAAGGACAGTCAACCAAGAGCAGCACTACATCGAGTGAGTGGATGGTCAGTGCCCCCACCTACTACTATACACACCACACTTCCTATTCTAAACTCAGAAAACACACCACACTTCCTATTCTAAATTCAGAAAACATGGCACGTCAACACCCAGACTCTCTGGCTTTGGCTATCCTGTCATTCTCTGACTAAATACAAGTATATCTGTGCTGTGTACTTATCCCTTAATTCTAGTGACTAGGAAAAGTTATTTGACTATATTACTTCTAAGATGGAGCACATCCTACCAATTTTTCAATTTTCTAATATCTCCATTGTAAGTAATTTCGATGTTCACCACCACCTATGGATCTCCTCTCTTTTCACTGATCCACCTGATAACCAAGCCTACATTTTTTTAATCCTTAATGGCCAAGAACAGCTTGTACAGCATCCTACCAGTATCTCTGACCACCTTGGAAAAAGTTCCAACATATCTGACCCCTTCCATACAACTAATCCTGCTTCAGCTGTTAAGCTTTTCTTTCTGTTGGACTCCTCTGATCACAACCTTATCATCTTAACTTGTCCTATTGCTCCAGCAAGGCCTGTGGACCCTCTCAAGATGTAGCGGCTATGGTACAGTAAACTCTCGATTATTCATCGTTGCAATATCTGGCCAAGCACGATATCCGGCTCTTTCTGCTCAGCTCTATTAAATCAATATCCGGACAAATTATGCAATATCTGGTGCTGAAATGGGAAGCAACCAGTGGTTCTATGCAATATCCAGCAGTGAGACATAACACCAAGCTTGTACGCGATAGCCAACCAGCACCGGGGAAAACCCTATAATACGCCAGCTAATCAGTTTGTGTTGCAGAAGCAGCTCACCCGGCAATATCCAGCGCTGAAATGGGAAACAACTAGCAGTTCTATGCAATATCAAGCTGCGGGCCATATCATCCGGCTTGTACACAGTGGCCAACCAGTGCCCTCGAAAACCTCATAAAGGGCCAGTCAATCAGAATATGTTGCAGGAGCGGCTCACCCAGCTCTCCAAGCCACCATCACTCTCTCATTCTCTCCCTGTGGATCTCATATAGTTAAGATGTATCTGTGCACTCTGCTCTTGTGAACATGCAGTGATGAAACTTTAGTGCTGTGACTTATTCTGTGGCCCCCTATGCCTCACTTGTTATTGTTGCAATGATCACATTGTGATCCTGAAATTACAACTGTGCACATGGTGCCAACCCCCACTGCTGTGCCTCTGCTTGTCCCATGTGTCTCGCTTGTGGCCTCAAAGTGCTCTGTGCCATAACGTCCACTACTGTACTGTGCTGTACTCAACCCTAGTTCTGCAAGATGGCTGAGTTCCTAGCTTTTGTGGTGGTGCCCTGGCTGCTGCAGGTCCTGCTGGTTTTGTGTATGGTACCGGCTATTGTCTCTATGGTGCTTCCATGGAGATGATGATGATGGAGATAATCGAGAAGATGGGGTAAGGCTGGACCATCGCAAGGCTGGTCAAGCAGTACGACATGCCCTAGACCACGTTGCAGATGCTGCAGAAGAACAAGCACTCTATCAAGATGTTCTTCAAGGATGACCATAGCACGACTGTGTGATAGAATGAGCGCAAAATGATGGCCAACCCATGCTTTGGCAAACTGGTCTGTTCTTCAAGTCTGTCCTGACTAATACCTTGGCTGATGAGAAGTCGTTACCTGGTTGTATGGTGAGCAATCGGTGCATGTCTGTTTTTTGGTTGTGCCAATGCAACAGGCTCTCATCACCTGAAACCTGTTGTAGTGGGGCATGCCAAATGGCCACATTGTCTCCAGGGTATCATGGATAGTCTTGCTGAAGGCTTGGTTTTACAATCATGCTGTGAGGATTATCCATTATCAGTCAAAGAGTCTTGGCCTTGCCCGCGACCAAGTGAAGACTGCTGTTCCTTGACAACACTCCTGCTCATCCTTCCGAGAAGGAGTTGGTTGGAGATGGAGGTCGTATAAGGGTCATGTTCTTGCCACCTAATTCAACCTCAACCTTGCAACCGAATACCAGGGTATTATCGCAAAAATGAAGTGGCTGTACAGGAAGAGGTTTATGGAAGACGTGATGTTTGTCCTTGAGGACGAGGAGGAGGCAGCCCAAGGCAAAGGCAGCAGGGGGGAGAGGACCTTGGCCAACCACAAGCATTAATCCCTTAAGTCTGCGAACTACAACCGGGCACAGGCTTGGAGGAATTCTCTGCACCATGCTTGAGCATGACTGGAACAAGCTCAAAGGTGAAGTGACCACTGCTGACTTTACCTGCTTTGAAGCTCAGGACTTCAACCAGCGTATGAAAGCAGCAGAACAGGTGACTAAGGACACCATCCACGACTGGCAGTAAGTGGATGAGGGAGACCCTGGGTACCTGACTATGTTTAGGAAATCGTGTAGTCTGTGACTGCAGGGGGCACCGAGGATGAAGGGGAGGAGGAAGATGACGATGAAGTGGCAGATATCTCAAGGCTCCAGAAGGTCTGTGATGCAGTGGATGTCTTTCTTGACTACAGAAGAATCCAAATCAGCAGCCCTTCTTTACTGATGTCATGGCCACGTCCCTGTGCCAAGGCTGTGAGAATGTGATGAAGCTGTAGTGAAGAAGGATCACCAGGCAGCCCTCTATCATGTCCTATTTCCATCCGGTGACACCTGCCACTCTGTCGCCACAGCCCTTGACCTCATTGCATCATCCTCTGTTGCCCTAGCCTTCAATCTCCTCATACTGGCATTTGCCACGCCAACCCTCTCTTGCTGACCTCGATTATCCCTGCCAAGCACCACCATGGCCACTTCTTTTTCACCTCAGCCAGGCACCTTGGCCATGGCACCACCTTCAGCCCTAATGAGAGTGGTGCCTCCACCTGAGGACTCACCTCAGTCAGAGGTCACTGGAGCTCCACCTGACATCCTCTGCCACTCGATCTCTGCTACTTACTCCAGCACCCTTGGTGGAGATTGAGCCTGAGGTGGTGAAGCTGGATTGATCTTTCTGGGAGCCATTCACCACTAGACCAAGCAGGATTATGTGCAATGTACTGTGCTGCACAGTGTAACAGTGTACACCTCTACCCTCCATCAATGCCAACACTTGGTGAGTATATAAACATTGTATATTACTGTACTGCATCAATACTGTATTGTATTCTATGATTACATTTCATCTTTTACTCACAGGAAAGTTTTTGGGATAGAGGATTGTGACGGATAGTAACACAATATCTGGCTCAATGCCGAATGTTGAGTCAATGAGGGAGTCTATCTCTATCTTATTTATTGCAAGACATCTTAACCCTGTAAGGGGTGGCCACAAACAAATCGTCTCCATGTCACCCTGTCCCACGCCATTTCATTGCCCTGCTCCCAGCTCACACCCCCCTCTCTCATATACCTCTCCACTTCATCTCTCCATCTCATCCTTGGCCTCCTCCTCCCTCTCCCCCCCCCCTCCATCTCACTCTCACACACCTTCCTTGTCAGTCTCTCACTCTCCATCCTCTCCACATGGCCAAACCACCTCAGTGTGTTTCTCCTAATGCTTCCTATTACATCCACATCCACACCACAATGCTCCTTCACTTCCTCCAGTCTGTCTCTCCATGTGACCCCACATGCTCCTCTCATATAACTCATATCCACTGCTCTCACTCTCGACTTCTGTCAGTCCCACAAGGTCCATGCAACACTTCCATACATTGAGTTGGTATCACAATACTGTCGTGTAGTAGTTTTTCACTTCCATGCTCACTTCCCTGCTTCTTATCACTGCTTTCAAGGAACCAGCAACCTTTCTTCCCTGTTGAACCCTATCAAGTACTTCACCCTCTAAACGACTGGGAAGTACTATGCAATATTCGGCATTCTGCAACATCTGGCATAAAGGCTGCCTGAATTACGCCAGATAATTGAGAGTTCACTGTACTTTGGAGCTGTTGATTGGGATGCCCTCCGGCAGTACTTCTTTGATTTTCCCTGGAATGATTACTGCTTCCACGGCTAGGGGCCATCCGAGTGTGCCTCACAAATTACAGAGGTTATTCTCTCCGGCAAGGAAGCATACATTCCTTTCTCTTATGGCTGGACTAATGGAAAAAAAAACAAAAAGTTTAAATCACATATGTTCTAATACTGTTCACAAAAAGGAGAAGGCCTACAAAAGGTATCAGAACCCACCCACCCCTGAATCTTATAAAAGGTATCAGAACCCACCTACCCCTGAATCTCATTTCATTCATGTCTCTGCCCAGAACCATGCTGTCTGTTCTTCACTCTGCTGAGAATAATTTCAATCATACTAAATGCTCTGAATACTCTCGCTTAAATTCTTCCCGCTCCTTCTGGCACCTTGCCAAGAACCTTTCTAACAACTACTTCATCGCCCTTCCCTCCTCTTTTCTACACAGATGGATCTATAGCTGTTTCTTATACTGAAAAAACAGAACTCTTTGCTCAGAATTTCTCCTCCAATTCCACCTTAGATAATTCCAGTGCTGTTCCTCCACCACTTCCCCCCTCTAACTTCTCATGACTTTCTGCCATCACTGGCCTCATGTGGGCCTGATGTGGTTGCTCCTGCTGTTCTCATGAACTGTGCTTCTGTGTTCACACCCTGTCTAGGTAAACTTTTCTCCTTTGTCTGTCAAACTGTACCTTTCCTTCTTGCAGGAAGTTTGCTCTTATTCAGCCTATCCCAAAGAAGAGTGACCATTCCCAGCCCTCTCTTACTCAACTGTTTTTACAGTTGTATTCTAAAGTTTTTGAATCTATTCTTAACAAAAATTTTTTGAAGCACCTTTCCTAAGATTCTTTCCGAATGCTGGTACAGTATAGGTTCTGCCAGGGACATTTCACTGGTGATCTTTTCACCTTCCTTTCAGACTCCTGTTCATCCTCCTTTTGGGACTTTGGTGAAAGCTTTGCCATTAGACTTGACATCTCAAAGGCGTTCACTTGAGTCTAGAATAAACGTTTCATTTCCAAACTGTCTCCTTACTGTTTCTATCCTTCTATCTGTGCCTTCATCCCTAGCATCTTTTCTGGTCATTTTATAGCTCCTGTTGTAGATGGCCACCAGTCTTCTATTAGAGCTACCAATCGTGGTGTTCTTCAGGGTTCTGTCCTATCACCAGCTCTTCCTTCTATTCATCAATGACCTTCTAAGCTGTACATCTAACCCTATCCATTCGCATGCTGATGACTCCACCCTCCAACTTTCCATCTGCTTCCATCTCAGCTGTTACTTCAACAAAGAAGGGCTGAGGTCATGGCACATCTGATGTCTGACTTGGCTCATATCTCAAACTGGGGTAAAAGTAGTTTTTCATGCATCAAAAACTCAGTTCTTACATCTTTTGACTAGTGCAGTAAATCGCCAAACAAACGCCAATTAATACTGGCATTGGTATCGAAAAGGAAAAAATTACCCAATTGTCGGAACTGTATCCGAATTGGCTGAGTAACACTGAAAAATATGGAAATGTTTGTTTTACCCAATGACCTTAAACTTAGCACTTATTTCTCCACCACAGTAGGTGTGAACTAAGGCTGCTGGTAGTGATCATATTTCAAATATACGGCTATAGATCACATTCTATTTCGTTTTCGTTTTTCGTTTTTGTTTTTGAAGGCTCCAACATGCTAGTATGCATCGGCCTTGGTCACCTAATGGCAGCTCTCCACGCTGCTCGATCCCTGACAGCCTCCCTGTTCAGTCCCTTAACCCTTAAGTCACACTTAATAACCTCGTCCCATGTCTTTCTCGGTCTACCCCTCCCAACCCCTCCCCCAATATTAACACCTCTCACCCTCTGTACCCAATTATCATCCCCCATCCTCTCCACATGTCCAAACCACCTCAGCCTACCTCTCCTCATCACAACACCAATACNGAACGAGTGATGAGAAGGAGGACATATGTACCTAGAAGGAAAATATGGAAGCTAGGAAACCAATCAGTAAGGGATGCCTTTTATAGTGAGATGAGGAGAGTGGTGGCTGAACAGGAAGCCGTAGATAGTGGCGTTAATGAACAGTATACAGCCCTTAAGAACAACCTCTTGAGAGTTACCGATACAATATGCGGTTGGACAAGAGGCCCACCGAGACATAAAGTAACTTGGTGGTGGGATGAGGGTGTAGAAGCTGCAGTTAAGGAGAAAAGAAGGCTTTTCCGGGAATGGAAAAATGGTGGTAACAGGGAGGAGTACTTGGCTGCCAAGCGCAGGGCTAGAAGAGAGGTATACAGGGCGAAGTCTCAATCACAGAGACTTTTACTTGATAATCTAAATCATGGAGAAAGGAAAAATATGATTTTTAGGGTGGCAAATCAGGTGAAGAGGGATAATCGGGACATTGTAGGTGAGCAGTGTGTGAAGAATGATGATGGAAGGGTAGTGGTGAACAGTGAGGATATTAAAGATGCATGGAGAGAGCATTATAGCCGATTGTTGAATGAGGAGTTTGATTGGGATAGAGAAGGTTTGGAGCCCGCTGATCCAGTGTTTGGCCCTTGGCCTTTGATTGACGCTGCTACTGTGAGTGAGGCAATAGGCAGGATGCGGGTGGGGAAGGCGGCAGGTGTGTCTGGGTTGACTGCCGAAATGTTGAAGGCCTCAGGAGATACTGGGGTGAGGTTAGTCACCGACCTGATAAATAGGATTATATATGAGTGTATTGTCCCAGATGATTGGCTGAGGAGTGTTAATTGTAAATGTGTACAAAGGAAAGGGTGATGCCCTGGAAAGGGGAAATTACAGAGGTATAAAGCTCTTAGATCAGATAATGAAAGTAATGGAGAGAGTTCTAGAAGGTATGATTAGAGAAAGAGTGAATATNAGTGGTATGGGTGATGATGAGGTAGTGGTTCTGGGAGGGGATTTAAATGGTCATGTGGGTGAAGCAGCTCAAGGTTATGAAGGAGTCCATGGAGGATGTGCATATGGTGTGAGGAATGCGGAAGGGGAAAGAATACTCGAGTTTGGGGAGGCTATGGACATGATTGTGTGCAACACACATTTTAGGAAAAGAATCAGCCGGTTGATTACGTACGAGTCCGGGGGAAATAGTAGTCAGATAGATTATTTTCTGGTCAGGAGGGTTGATAGGAGATTAGTGAGGGATGTTAAAGTTATAGGAAGCGAGGAGTGTGTGCAGCAGCACAAACTGTTGATTTGTGACATGGTGCTTAAGGAACGAGTGATGAGAAGGAGGACATATGTACCTAGGAGGAAAATATGGAAGCTGGGAAACCAATCAGTAAGGGATGCCTTTTATAGTGAGATGAGGAGAGTGGTGGCTGAACAGGAAGCCGTAGATAGAGGCGTTAATGAACAGTATAGAGCCCTTAAGAACAACCTCTTGAGAGTTACCGATGCAATATGCGGTTGGACAAGAGGCCCACCAAGACATAAAGTAACTTGGTGGTGGGATGAGGGTGTAGAAGCTGCAGTTAAGGAGAAAAGAAGGCTTTTCCGGGAATGGAAGAATGGTGGTAACAGGGAGGAGTACTTGGCTGCCAAGCGCAGGGCTAGAAGAGAGGTATACAGGGCGAAGTCTCAGTCACAGAGACTTTTACTTGATAATCTAAATCATGGAGAAAGGAAAAATATGATTTTTAGGGTGGCAAATCAGGTGAAGAGGGATAATCGGGACATTGTAGGTGAGCAGTGTGTGAAGAATGATGATGGAAGGGTAGTGGTGAACAGTGAGGATATTAAAGATGCATGGAGAGAGCATTATAGCCGATTGTTGAATGAGGAGTTTGATTGGGATAGAGAAGGTTTGGAGCCCGCTGATCCAGTGTTTGGCCCTTGGCCTTTGATTGACGCTGCAACTGTGAGTCAGGCAATAGGCAGGATGCGGGTGGGGAAGGCGGCAGGTGTGTCTGGGTTGACTGCCGAAATGTTGAAGGCCTCAGGAGATACTGGGGTGAGGTTAGTCACCGACCTGATAAATAGGATTATATATGAGTGTATTGTCCCAGATGATTGGCTGAGGAGTGTTAATTGTAAATGTGTACAAAGGAAAGGGTGATGCCCTGGAAAGGGGAAATTACAGAGGTATAAAGCTCTTAGATCAGATAATGAAAGTAATGGAGAGAGTTCTAGATGGTATGATTAGAGAAAGAGTGAATATCGATGAGATGCAGTTTGGGTTTATGCCAGGCAGGGGGACCACTGATGCCATATTCATTGTTCGACAGATTCAGGAAAAATATATTGGAAAGAAAAGGGAATTGTATTTTGTTTTTGTTGATTTGGAAAAGGCCTTTGACAGAGTCCCTAGAGAGGTGGTGAAGTGGGCAATGAGAAAGCTAGGGTTGGAAGAGTGGCTGGTTAGGGTGGTTGTGGCCATGTACGTGGATGCTCGCACCCAGGTAAGAGTGAATGGAGCTTTGAGTGATGAGTTTTCCGTGAATGTTGGTGTGCATCAGGGGTCAGTTTTGAGTCCCTCGTTGTTTATCATGGTGCTTGAAGCCCTCTCACGTGACTTCAGAGATGGACTTCCATGGGAGATGTTGTATGCTGATGATTTGGTGTTGATTGCGGAGAATGAAAAGGAGGCGAAGGAAAGATTTAAGAAGTGGAGAGATGGTATGGGGTACAAGGGCTTAAGGGTAAATGCAGATAAAACAAAAGTGATGATATCTAGGGTTGGTGGCGGTGCCATGTGCAGTTTGCCACAAGGGTGTGGGAAGCAGTTCCATCTTGTGTAGTGTTTGTGATAAGTGGGTGCACAAGAGATGTAGTGGTATTAGAGGTAGATTGCGAGATGATGCTGATTTCATGTGTGCTGCGTGTCGGGGAGAGAAGGTGGAGATTGTTAGGCGTGAGAGGGTTGAACTTGCAGGTGAGTCTCTTGAGTGTGTGGAGGAGTTTTGTTATTTGGGAGACATGTTATGTGCTGGAGGTGGGGCTGGAGTTAGCTCGGTTGCAAGGGTGAGAAGTGCTTGGAAGAAGTTCAGGAAGCTGTTGCCTCTCCTGACATTGAGGGGACTCTCCTTACGTGCTAAGGGGTCTTTGTATGCAGCATGTGTTAGGAGTGTGATGCTGTTTGGTAGTGAGACCTGGGCAGTAAAGGAAGAGGATATTCGCAGATTTAACCATACAGAAATGACAATGATTAGGTGGATGTGCGGTGCATCCCTGCGTGCAAGGCCTGGGGGGGCTGGGTTTACTTTGGAAGAGTTGAGAGGTAGGATGGGACTGGAGTGTATTGGTGTTGTGATGAGGAGATGTAGGCTGAGGTGGTTTGGACATGTGGAGAGGATGGGGGATGATAATTGGGTACAGAGGGTGAGAGGTGTTAATATTGGGGGAGGGGTAGACCGAGAAAGACATGGGACGAGGTCATTAAGTGTGACTTAAGGGTTGAGGGACTGAACAGGGAGGCTGCCAGGGATCGAGCAGCGTGGAGAGCCGCCATTAGGTGACCAAGGCCGACGCATGTAAGCATGTTGGAGCCTTCAAAAACAAAACGAACCGAAACGAAAGAACAATGGGTCCATGTTGATGATCAGATTAACTTGCTAGACTATGTGTCAAAATTTAAAGAAAGATTGGCCAATAGCATGGAAGTAGCCAGGGCACACTTAGAGTCATCTCAGGAGAAGATGAAGAGATGGTACGACCACTCTAAGAAAGTTAGGAACAGGATCTTCAACCCGGGTGACTTAGTTCTTGTTTTACTACCCATTCAAGGTCGGCCTCTGCAGGCAAGTTTTGCGGGTCCTTATGTGGTTGAGAAGAAGGTAGGTGAAGTGAATTAGGTCATTTTAACCCCAGACCGGAGGAAGGAACGGAGACTGTGCCATATCAATATGTTAAAGGAGTACCACAGGCGAGACGTGGACCCCCCTAAGGCTGCGTGTGTGGTGGCGGCTACCGAGTTGGCGGAGGATGAGGGCTGCCCTTTGACTTTGGACCAGACGACCAGTTGGAGAGGAAACCAGCGCGCTTGGAGTACGCTGGCGGATAAACTCTCCCACCTGACTGCAAAGCAACGTGCCGAGCTGGTTGCCCTTCTCAGCAAGTTCCCCGATGTCTTCCGAGGCACCCCAGGACGGACGGATGTTGCACAGCATGATGTGGTCGTTGGAGATGCTGGTCCTGTGAAACAGTCACCCTATCGGGCTAGTCCATCGAAGCAGACCATCATCCAGGAGGAACTGAACTACCTGTTGCAGCAAGGGTTAGTCGAGCCCTGTCAAAGTGAGTGGTGCTCCCCGGTCATGGTGGTTCCTAAACCCGATGGGTACCATCATCTTTGCATTAATTACCATAAAGTTAACTCTCTTATGAAATCGAACACCTACCCACTACCTAGAGTAGACGATTGTGTAGATGCTATTGGCACTGCTAAGTACTTAACCAAGTTGGACGTGATAAAGGAATATTGGCAAGTCCCTCTCACAGAAAGGGCCCAAGAAATTTCCTGTTTTGTGGTTGGTGGCAGTACTTATAAATGTAAAGTCATGCCCTATGGTATGAAGAATGCTCCTGCCACCTTCCAAAGGCTGATGGATGATCTCACCCAGGGTTTGGATGGTTGTGTAACCTACATTGATGATGATGTAATCTTTAGCAATACTTGGGAACAACACTTGAGCCAACTAGATGCCTTGTTGCAGAGACTGTCCTCTGCTAATTTAGTGCTTAATTTACCTAAATGTGAATTTGTAAGGGCTCAAGTGCAGTACCAAGGTTATGTGGTCGGCTTAGGCCAAGTGAGTCCACCTGATGTAAAGGTTCAGGCCATAGTAAATTCTCCCCAACCCAAAATAAGAGACAGTTGCAACGATTCTTGGGTATGGTAGGGTACTACAGACGCTTTGTCCTGAACTTCTCTGATCTTGTAGCTCCCCTCACTGATTTGTTAAGAAAAGGAGTCAAGTATGAGTGGAAGCCAGAATGTGAGGATGCCTATTCAAAAGTTAAAGCCATCCTATCGAGTCACCCAGTGCTTCAAGCTCCCAATTTTGCAAACCTTTTAAATTAGCTGTTGATGCTAGTGGTCAAGGGGCTGGTGCAGTTTTGCTACAGGATAATGATCAGGGTTTTGAGATGCCTGTGTGCTATTTCAGCAAAAAGTTCAATAAAGCCCAAAGGAATTATTCAACTATTGAGAAAGAACCCCTTGCACTCAAACTTGCCCTCCAACACTTTTCTGTATATGTTGGTCCAGGGTCAGGTGATGTTGTAGTGTACACTGATCACCATCCTCTGAAATATTTGTCCCGATTTAAGGACAAGAATCTTAGATTGACCCGCTGGGCCCTATTTTTGCAAGAATACTCCCTTGATGTAAGACACGTACATGGGGTTGAAAATGTTCTAGCAGATTACCTATCGAGAACTTAATTTGTACAATGTCCAGAAATTTCCCTTCGAAAATTTCTTCTCTCAGGAAGGGAGATGTTACTGGCGTAGATACCCCAGTTGTGTGATAGAAACAGGAGAGGGAGATGATACGTGTACAGATAAAACGAGCCACTGAGAAATCAGTTAATCCTTTCGTATCGTTTTCTGACCTGGTGGGTTGGACAAAGGGTCACAGTGTGTACTCAGCAGTCAAAGGTTCACTGGAAATAGATTAGGAGATTATCACAAAGATCCTATTTCTGCTCCTGTCCGTGAGAAAGTAGGGTAAGCTTAAGAGGGGCGGAGTGTATTTTCAGAGTAGCTGCCAATCAAAATATGCCAAATCTTTCTCTGACTTTCTTGATGGCTTGTAATTGGCTATGGGTGAGCTGAGTGAGGCCCTCATGGGTCGTACGAGGTGCTGGTGCTGTTGAGTGGCTGGAGATTATTATTCCAAACGCCTAATGGCTAAATAACCGAAAGGGGCGGAGAAACGACCTTTTATAAGCTTGATTTAGCAGAGAGAGCGTCACTTCTATAGTCATTTTTCAAGAGACACATTCATACATCTTTGTACAGTCACGTACTTTGTTTGTCACATTTTATTACACTTTCCCTCATAGTTTCTCATTGCTTAATACATGACGTTAATTTCAAAAGACACTGTTTTGCACCATTATTAGTTTATTCAGTACTCCAACTACACTTGTATAATTTATTCACTTCTCTCACTTACATTTGTGTGTGATTTATACTTGGTTTTTACCCTGTCTCCAAGCCACTCGTGTTCGGTATCTGTGAGTAAAGTTTGTGTACCTATGCTCCACTGAGTTGTGATCTGTTTTAGGTAAGAGTACCTAGTTTATATTTGTATTATGCAGAGCTATGTGTGCATTTTCCTCTTTGTAATTCGAACCCGTATCATTTACTGGATGTGTGTGTTATAGTGTACAGTAAAGTTAAGTTAGTTTTTGTGTGAACTTTACCTTATCCCTTTTGGTGATTAATTTAAGGGTTAAGAGTGCACCTTAATATACACGTCCGTAACATTACCTATTTGTAGTATACAGGAATTGAGCTAAGCTCGTGTTGTCCTGTCTCCTTATCTACATTTATCAAGTCTAGTTTTAAACACATAAATGGTTTTTGCCTGCACCACCTCTTCATCTAAGTCATTCCAAATACTTATGCTTCTATTCGGGAAACTGAACCTTTAAGATTATTAAGACATCTACTTTTTCTCAACACAAAAAGATCCTCTCTATCCACCCTTTCCAATTCTCTTACATTTCTAAATATTGTGATCAAGTCACCTCTTTCCCTTCTCTCACGTAGTGATGGTAGCTTCAGTTTTTCCAGTCTCTCCTCATATTTCGGTTCCATTAAGCATGGTATCACCTTGTTGCCATTCGTTGAACACTCTCTAGTTTATCAATATGCTTCTTCAAATGAGGTGACCATACCATAGCTGCATACTCTAGTCTTGGTCTTATCATGGTCAGTATCAACTCCCTCAGCATTTCCTCATCCATATAATTAAAAGCCACTCTCATGTTGGTCAGTAATCCATAAGTTCCTCCAATGATTCTGTTTATATGCTTTTCTGGTGACAAGTCATCCTGAATAATCACTCCCAAGTCTTTCTCATCTTTTCTTTTACTAATTATCTCATTGCCCATTTTATATGTCCAGTGTGGTCTTTTTTCACTTATTCCCATTTCTAATACATGACACTTCTTGGCACATTAAAATCCATTTTCTAAGTCTGGCTCCAGCTGTAGAGTTTGTCCAAATCCTCTTGCAGTTTTTTTTACAAAGATCAATGCATTTAATACATTTCATGATTTAAGCATCATCTGCAAACATACTCATAATAACTATTCAAACCCTCTGGCAAATCATTTACATATATCAGAAGCATTATCGGGGCTAAAACAGAGCCCTGGGGTACTCCACTACTGTCTCTTATAACTGTTCTCATCTGCCTTCCTATCAAATAATCTCCCATCCACTTTTAATAGTTTCCCATGCACCCCTCCAAAAGTTTTCAACTTCCACGGCAGTCTTCTATAGGGCACCCTATCAACTATATTCTTGAGATCCAGATAGACATAGTCTGCCCATCCCTCTCTCTCTTGTATGACATCTATTACCTTACTGTAGAAACTTAATAGGTTAGTAACATATGATCTTCCTTCCCTAAAACCAAACTGTCTTGGTGTTATCACTTCATTTTCTTCTAAATCCTTTATCCATCTTTTTCTAATAATTTTCTCACAGATTTTACAAACAATACTAGTAAGTGATACCGGTCTGTAATTGAGTGGATCTTCTCTATCTCCTCCCTTGAAAATTGGCACAATATTTCCAATCTTTAGGTAACTGTCCATTTTCCAGCTAGGTAACTGTCCATTTTCCAGCGAGGTCTTGATGACATACACAGGCCACACTAACTGGTCTGCACATTCTTTCAGGATCCATCCAGCCACACCATCTGGTCCCATTACTTTTCTCACATCCAAATCCTTCATCAGCTGTAGCATCTCATTCACGTCAACTGTAATTTCGGCCATTCCCGTCAGCCTGAGCTCCATTTCAGGCTCCCTAAACTTCTCCTCCAATAAATAAACTGACTGCAGTTTGTTGTTCATTATTTCACACAATTCTTCTCTTTCGTACGTTTCATCTCCATCCATTAACCGTATTATACTGTCCTTAACTTTCACTTTACCATTTACTATCTATCTATCTATTGCCAGACGCATCAATTCCGCACGGGGTGGCCACAAACAAATCGCCTCCATGTCACTCTGTCCCCCGCCATTTCACTACCACGCTCCCAACTCACACCCCCCTCTCTCATATACCTCTCCACTCCATCCCTCCATCTCATCCTCGGCCTCCACCTCCCTCTCGCCCCCTCCACCTCACTCACATACACTCTCCTCATCAGTCTCACTCTCCATCCTCTCCACACGCCCAAACCACCTTAACGTGTTTCTCCTAACGCTTCCCATCACGTCCACAACCACACCACAATGCTCCTTCACTTCCTCATTTGTTAGTCTGTCTCTCCATGTGACTCCACATGCTCCTCTCAAATAACTCATTTCCACTGCTCTCACTCTTGACTTCTGTCCTTCCAACAGGGTCCAAGCTTCACTTCCATATGTCAGAGTTGGTATCACAATACTGACATGTAACAACTTTTTCACTTCCATGCTCACCTCCCTGTTTCTTATCACTGCTTTCAACGAAGCAGCAACCTTCTTTCCCTGCTGCACCCTTTCGAGCACTTCACCCTCCAGACTTCCATCCTTACTCAACACACTGCCCAAGTACTTAAATTCACTCACATTCTCCATTTCCTTCCCATCCAATCTCACTGTACACTCACTGGCTTCACTTCTCTCGAAGACCATCACTTTACTCTTCCCTACATTCACCTTTAGATTCCGTTTCTTACACACTCTCCCAAACTCATCTACCAAGCCTTGCAGCTCCCCTTCATCTTCGTTCAACAACACAGTATTATCTGCAAACAACAGTACAGGGAGTTTCCAAACATAGCCCTCTCCCACTAGGGCCACTCCATCATCCACTGCCCAACCTTGTATCTCTTTTATAACCCCATCCATGTACAGATTGAACAACCATGGAGACATGACACATCCTTGTTTCAATCCAACCTTCAAATGGAAACATTCACTCAGTTTGCCATCCACACGCAATGCAGCCGTAGCACCCTCATACATACTCTTCACAGCCTTCAACAACTTCCCATCCACTCCATATATTCATAATACCTTCCACAATCCTTGTCTATCCACCCTGTCATATGCTTTCTCCAGATCCATGAAGGCTGCATATAACTTCTTTCCCTTCTCTAGAAACTTTTCCACTAAGGATCTAAGAATGAATATCTGGTCTACACAATCTCTTCCCTTCCTAAAACCTCCTTGTTCTTCTCCAACTAATTCCTCTGTAATTTCCCTAACTCTGTCAATAAGTATCCTACCATATACTTTTCCTATTACACTGAGAAGGCAAATGCCCCTATAATTACCACACACTGCTTTTTCCCCTTTTCCTTTGTACTGAGGAATAATTATACTTGACTTCCAATCCTCCGGGACTCTACCTTCCTCTCATGCCAATCTGCACACCTTCCACATCCATTCTATTTTTATCTCTGCCCCATGCTTCAGCATTTCACCACACACTCCATCAATTCCAGGGGCTTTCCCCATTTTAACTTTCTTCATTGCTTCCACCACTTCCATCCTACTGATTTCTTCCTCTCTTCTCACAACCCTCCTTCTCCCTGCCATTCCCCAGCTACTTATACTTGCATTACTTTCATTCTCTATGTTCAATAGTTCATTAAAGTGTTCTCTCCATCTGTTTACTTCTTCTCCCTTCTCCACTAGTAATCTACCATTTTTATTTTTCACACCCCCACTGACTTTGCTGGCACCCTGTCTAGCTCTCTTTACCTCCTTCCAGAACATTTTCTTACATTCCCTCCACTTTGCACTCAAATTCCTTCCAAATTCCTCACCCACTCTCTTCTTACTCTCTCTTACTAATCTTTTCACCTCTCTCCTCCTCACTACATATAACTCTCTCTCGTCCATCTCTCGACGCCCCTGTTCCTCATCCACTCATTATATGCTTTCTTCTTTTGTGCCACAGCCTCTCTCACCTCTTCAGGCCACCATGCTGTTCCCTGAACCCCCTTCCGTCTTCTCTTCACCCCACACACCACCTCACATGCTGCACAGATTTCTTCTGTGAATATCTTGCACACACCTTCCACATCCCCCATCTGCTCCAATCTATATTTACCCAATCACTCCTCCACTTCCCTTTTATATTCAGCCTTTATTCCATCCTCTTGTAACTTTTCTACCCTCCTTGTAACAAATACTTCCTCCTGTCCTTCCCTTATTCTCTTCCTCCATCTTGTTTAGACTCTGATTCTGGCCACCACCAAGTGGTGGTCAGAAAGTCCACTCCCCCAACCTCTATATACTCTTGCATCCATTAAACATCTTGTCATCCTTTCATCCACACACAGTCAATCATTGCCTTCCGTTCATTCATTCCACCGTCCACTCTTCTCACCACTTGCCATGTATACCTATGGATCATTTTGTGCCTAAAGAGGGTATTAGCTACCATCAACCCCCTCCCAGCACAAATGTCCACTAAAGCACTGCCATTCTCATCCATTTCAGCAGGCACACCCCACTCACCAACCACTCCATCCACCTTCTCATTCCCTACTTTTCCATTCATATCTCCAAACAGAAACACTCCCTCATTCTTTTCAAACTTTTCCAAGCAGGCTTCCACATTTGTCCAGAACTCTTCTCTCACTCTACTTACATGATCTTGCATTGGCGCATACATGCACACAATTGCCCACATTTGTAGTCCAACTTTCACTCTTACCCACACAATCCTCGACCCAACTGATCCATACACTCTTACATTCTCCTTCCATCTGTTGCTCACAGCAATACACACTCCCTCTTTCACCCTCTCATTCTCACCCACTCCTGCGCATATACCCCATCCACACTCCCATTCTCTCACACTCTCAGCAGGCCATTTAGTTTCAGTTATTCCACATATATCCACTTTTGCACTCTCAAGCACCTGTACAATCTCTCTGTCTTTCACCTCATCATTCATACCCCTAACATTCCATGTTGCAATCTTTACCACATCCTTTGTCCGGTCCTATTTCGTCAACTTTTGGTCAGTCCTGGTCTGGGGCTTCTTGTTCGTATTTTTAGTTAGTTGTTTTTACGGGGTGGGGCACTAACCCACCACCAACCCTTTTAGTTGCCTCTTACGACAAGCAGGGATACTGGGGCAGGGTTCCTGAAAAAAACCCTACCCCCAGGGGTACCATTTACAAACCTATAAAATAATTTCGGCTCTTTCTTGCATTTAGTTACAATATCTTTTTTGCATTTCCATTCTTCTTCTCTCTGCACCCTTACATATTCATTTCTTACCTGCTTGTACTCCTCCCAAGCCCTTTCACTATACCTTCTTCTCACTTTATTCTATGCCTTTTTCTTGCCTCACGTGCCATTCTACATCTGTTGTTAAACCATTCTTTCTTCCTTTCCATAGCTGCAAAAAATTTTGGGACACCTCCTGTTTTATATACTTCTATCAAAAACTCATATTTCTCATCAACATTTGTGATCATATTCATTTTACTCCATTCTACATTTTGGAAAAAGTTTCTCAGGGAAGCAAAGTCTGCCTTCCCATAATTGTATCTATTTTCTCCATGTTTTTCATCTCTTTCTCCTTCCCTTACTCCCACCACTTCCATCTCAATAACCAGATGATCACTTTTACCAAAGGGGCATTGGTAGGTCATGTTCCTCACAGTATTTGGGTCCTTTGTGAATACTAGGTTGAGCCTTGATGGTTCATCATCACCTGTAATTCTTGTATTTTCTTTAACTAATTGGGTTAACATGTTTTCCATCACCAATTCCATTGAAACCTCATTGTTCCCAGCATCCATACTTTCCCAATCAACTTCACTACAGTTAAAATCTCCCATTATTATTATTCTATTTCTTCGTTCAATTAACACTTTTAGCTTATCCCCTTCATTACCGCACCCCCCACCCCCAGCCGCCCCTCTCTCCCTCCGTCAAACTGAATTCCCGGAAGTTCATGTGTGTGCGTGGGGGGTTATCATTTATCATAAGTGCGCTGTTTTTCATTTTATATTACTTTTATATTCTCAAGTACATGTTGACCACGAGATACACTGTGCATGATTTGAAATACATTTCCTATAGTAGTATACGTGTAGGGATATATATACTTTACTAAACTTTCATTGTTCCTGTAAATATAGACTTTACAGACATAAAAAGGTATATACAGTACTCATATGTTGCTCCTCGTGGCGTTGATACACTGCAGGATGTACGTTGAGAATGTCCAGGTGAAGTGTAGGTAGTGGAGGTGGCCTTTGATCTGCAAACGGATCCGACAAGAGGGTGAAGGCAGGTCCTGAGGGACTCTGCAACAATGGCGAGCCTACAGGGCTGGGGTTTGAGCAATTATCTATCTCGCTTTCATCACTCGTACTCTCGCTATCACTGTCATTTTCTGGTATATAATCATCGTCTGACTCACTCACTGATATGTCTGATTGAGTTTCGTTGTCGTCAGACTCATCTAACTCACTAGCAAGCTTTGTATCAAATTCGTCATCAGTATCAGATGACGCCATGATCACGCAAAAACAGCCAAAAAAAACACACACAGACACAGCACGCAGCTTGGGGGAAACTGAGGGGTTGCGGGTGAGAACTGGCTGCTGGTTGGTTGTGGGGCCTAGGAGAGTGGTTGTCATGGTAACCACGTGCTGATATGCCTAGTGCAACTATTTTTTTCTGTTTATATCATACCATATAGGTCTATATATATGCCCAAAACATTAGAAATAATAAATCATATCCAAAATACCCAAATGATGTCAATCATGGCCTGGCATGGACTCTGATATGGCCATGGCATGGCCATGACAAGGAGAATGACGTCAGAGTCAAGTTGCCAGTTCTTACAACCCAAGTCTCTCCAGTAACCCCCAAACCAACACTCCTACCCTCCTATACCTCCCTATGCTTATCAGGTTTACCACCATAAACCTTACAATTATTCGGTTCCTCGCCAGAACTTTTTCTAGGTTTACAAGAGTAAACCTTATCGATTTCGGTAATGAAGAGGTTAATAATGGACTCTCTTACTAACTGTTCATAATCTTCCTTTGTCCATGCCCTAGTTTGGGGCATCTATTTTTTCTCCATAAGTGTCCTCTATTTCAATTCCCAAAAGTTCAGCCACGGTATTTTCAATTTCTATATTTTTTACTCTTAGGTCATTATGGGTTAAAATCATTATACCTCCCCCAAACTTACCTTCCCTATCCTTCCTCCAAATATTATAATTATTCCATCCAAATAATTCTGTATCGACGTCTCAGGGCAATTTAGTCACCAGTAAGCAAACAATTTCAGGTTTATTTTCATTTATATAGTCTCCAATTTCCCCTTTCTTAGATATTAACCCATCTACATTACTACACATGATCTATCTATCTATTGCCAGACGCCTCAATCCTGAACGGGGTGGCCAGAAACAAATCGCCTCCATGTCACTCTGTCCCCTGCCATTTCACTACCACGCTCCCAACTCACACCCCCCTCTCTCATATACACATGATGCTTAGATTTATTGTACTGGTTTTATCATTACTCATTCATCTCTTTTTCATATTCATATCCATCCCAAAACATGAGGCCTGGGGTGACCGTTGTTTACAATACTGTTTTAGTCCCAGCGTTATAATTCATTAATTTCTTGCTGCAGCGTGCTGAGTTAAATATTTTTACATGTCCTAGTGTTTTATGTTTATGTAATAGTAGTGTGACCAAAAGTTTTAAATATGAAGTCAGCTTGAGATGAAACTACCAGTTAAGAATGACAGGTGGGTGGTAGGGGTAGGGGTATGTGGGAGAGTTGGGAGCTGGGGTAGAGGTGGGTGGAGCTTGTTTTGTTCTCCCTTTTCTCATCTTCCCTGAGCAGAAATTAGTGCTTTTGAGTGTACTGACTGTATCAATACTGTAATATATCTTAAGCTTGATTTTAATCTTTTAGTCATAGGCAATACTGTAGGAAAGTTTTTAGGTTAGAGGGTTGAGATGGATAGTTACACAACATCCCATTTGACGCTGAATGTTGAGCTAATAGGGGGGAGGGGTATTATGCAATATTCAGCATTTTGCTTTAACCAGTGTATGGCTTGGCTGAATTACAATGGATAATTGAGAGTTTACTGTAATAACTGTGTGGTACCATTATCAAGATGTACATACCCTCGGCGTGCATGATGGCCATATGTGTGCGTAGCGTGGCAGCATCCCGGTACATGCGGTTGCAGGTAGGGCATGGCCGAGGCTCATGGAATGCTAACTTGCGCTGGTATTGCTCTGAGGAGTACAACTATGAATTACATATATAGGTACATCTTCAATGTTCTCACAGTCATCATCATCATCCTGACATTGAGAAGATCAGAGAGTACAGAGATGACAGTGGCCAGATGAACGTGTAGGTCTTCCCTAAATGAAAGAATTGCATATGGAACAACCGCAAATGAGCAGCTGACAGACTGGCTGGGAATAGAAGGCACTGGATATGTGATGAACACAATGAAAGGTAGGTGGTTCAGACATGAGGAAAGAATGTAGGATAAAAATTAGGTGAAAAGATCTATAAGTGTGAATGTGGAGGGTTGAGAATCAAGATGTTAATCTAAAAAGAGCTGAGATGGTGTTCTCCATCTAAGTACACACACTATTCTACCCTTTATCAACAGACTTCCTGATACCACATGTTACAAATCTCAGCATTTCTTATCTTAACCAGCCCATGTGCATTCCTTGACACGCATTTCTACTGCCCTCACTCTAGACTTAAATACTCAAGCCATTCCAAAAGCTCAAACCCAAACATTACCGTTATAGCATCAAGGAAGAAAATCCATGTGAAATTATCTATCTATTGCCAGACGCCTCAATCCCGAACGGGGTGGCCACAAACAAATCGCCTCCATGTCATTCTGTCCCCCGCCATTTCACTACCACTCTCCCAACTCACACCCCCCTCTCTCATATACCTCTCCACTCCATCCCTCCATCTCATCCTCGGCCTCCCCCTCCCTCTCGCCCCCTCCACCTCACTCACATACACTCTCCTCATCAGTCTTTCACTCTCCATCCTCTCCACATGCCCAAACCACCTTAACGTGTTTCTCCTAACGCTTCCCATCACATCCTCAACCACACCACAACGCTCCTTCACTTCCTCATTTGTTAGTCTGTCTCTCCATGTGACTCCACATGCTCCTCTCAAATAACTCATTTCCACTGCTCTCACTCTTGACTTCTGTCCTTCCAACAGGGTCCAAGCTTCACTTCCATATGTCAGAGTTGGTATCACAATACTGTCATGTAACAACTTTTTCACTTCCATGCTCACCTCGCTGTTTCTTATCACTGCTTTCAACGAACCAGCAACCTTCCTTCCCTGCTGTACCCTTTCTAGCACATCACCCTCCAGACTACCATCCTTACTCATCACACTGCCCAAGTACTTAAATTCACTCACATTCTCCATTTCCTTCCCATCCAATCTCACTGTACACTCACTGGCTTCACTTCTCTCGAAGACCATCACTTTACTCTTCCCCACATTCACCTTTAGATTCCGTTTCTTACACACTCTCCCAAACTCATCTACCAAGCCTTGCAGCTCCCCTTCGTCTTCACTCAACAACACAGTATCATCTGCAAACAACAGTACAGGGAGTTTCCAAACACTGCCCTCTCTCACTAGGGCCGCTCCAACATCCACTGCCTGACCTTGTATCTCTTTTATAACCCCATCCATGTACAGATTGAACAACC
>JAGKTI010011020.1:0-11127 GCA_018397915.1 Birgus latro
GATTTCTCAATTTTGCAGCTGTGGTGGGTAACTGAGTAACGATGAGTAATGATGAGTAACGATGTATAAGACGAGTGGTAAGTGAGAGCTCTGGTGTGCTGCCTCGTCTTCACCTTGTCAGCTGTGCGTTAGGTTGGTGGGGTGGTTGGGGACGTAGGGTGGTTGGGGATTAAGTGGGGATTGGTGGGGGTTTGTGAGTTGTGGGGTGGAAGTTGTACTCGCCCTTTTAGCTTAAGCTGGGTAGGTTGGGGTTTAGAGAGGGTGGGGTTTATGTAAGTTGTGGGGTTGTGAGTCAATTGGTTTATTTGCTTGTTGCGTTGCAGTATTGTTAATTGCAGTTCACTGGTTCGTCGTAAAAATTGGAGGATCGTTTGTTTTGTATCTTGGTAATGTAGAATCAACTGTAGAAATGAAGCTGATCTTGGTTACCGTATCGCCTTGTTTATAAACTTCGCTGTAGAATTGTAGGCGTGGTACGTAAGTCCTCTCGCTACTTCGTTTGGTTGTTTCTTCCTCTCTGGTAACTCGTTCTCCTTGCCTTATACTCATTTGTTCTCGTAGAATTCTATATTCTTGAGATGCTTGTAGAGTTGCTTGTAGAGACGTGATTAGGGACAAAAGCAAGTTGCGTATAAACTCGTTACTTCAATTGTAGCGTTGCTTCTTTATCAGTTTTGACCATGTAAACTCGTCGACTTCTTGATTTGTAGGCTTATAGGCTTGTAGACTTGTTGGCTGGTAGGCGTTGGTTCGTACTTTACTGTAGTACGCCAAATGCTGTACTGTACCGTTGTAGCGGTTCAGGAGATGAGCGTTGGATGAGCCTTGTATAGGCGTACTCGGCTCGTAGTTACCACTGTTGCCAATGTAAGTGATGTAGTGGGCTCATAGTTACCGCTGCACACCAGTCTCGTATATCGTATCGCTACCGCTGTTCACCAATCTCGTAGGCGATGGCCGGAAAGGCGGTTGTAGATAAATAACTTCAGTGATGATTTAAATATAATTTGGAGTGATCTTAGTTTTTATTGTCTTCAAGGGAAGATCAAGATTAACTTAGTGTATGCTAGATAACTCTAGGGGCTCTCTTCTCCCACTTCTTGCATATGTGTTGCCCCTCTGCCCTCTCTCGTTAATCTGATTATTGTCCTGTCTTTTCTGGTCTAAGGAGAAGCCTTGTCACGTGGACTATGCGTGCCCCAGATCATTCTAGAACACTGTACGTGTGTGTCTCTTCCTCTGTGACAAAAGTGCGAGCTGTGTCACTTCCTAGTGGAGCTGATGACACAATGCAATGTAGCCTTCCTCAGAAAAATTGCAAATGTCATTTCCTTTCCCCCTTCTGTCTTACTCACTCTCTCTACCACTCTATGATACACAGCTAATATTTAGAGTTATGACAGTACCACCTCATCACTTCTGTTTGTTTCTACCTCTAGCTTCTTTGTTTGTTTGTCCTCCACGTCAGGAATCACTTTCACCGTGAATTTCATCATTGGAGAGACCGTGGGACAACATATCTTTACTGGCCAGGTTACTGCTAACAGGTGAATTGCCCAGTGTGGGGGGAGGGAGGGTCAGGTGGGGCCAGGCAGTATCCCCGCTTGACAGCAGGTAGAGGAAGGTCTCCCACACCAAAAATCACCCGCAAATGTTGGAAAATGTGCACACGATGGGCCTTGCATTTGAGTGACATACGATGCATGTCAGTGGGTCTGTCCGCGGAAAAAAGTAGTGACGTGCATCGTACGTCGGGTGGGGACCGGCGGGTGAACATGCCTAGGGATACAAAACACTGCAGTGTTGTACATAGTTTTCTAGGCGTCTTGAGGTGTGCCTGGTGCACCACGGCCTCTCTAGGGGAGGGGGAAGCCGAGGGACATCCCCCCTGCAGTTAGCCTCCCGTCGGGGACCACCCTTAACGTGTGTAGTAGGTGTCTGTTCCCCTGTATGCTCATAGGGGCATAGGTGGCAGCAATTCGTGAGGGAGGCTCGCCCACTGCCATCCAGCCGCACTAGGTATTGCCTTGGGGCAAGTGTGTCAACAATAACTCCTACACGGTCCCACCGCCTCGTCTCCTGGTTCTGTAGGCGCACCCGCTGGTCTGGATTGAGAGGAGCAAGGTTGTATGCCGTCTGGTTGAATCTTGTCACCGCTGCATCCCCAGTGTGGACCATGGCCAGTTCCCTGCTACTCAGCATCTCAGCCTATCACCTGCTGATTTTGCAATGTTCTTTGGCAGCAGGTACGGAGTCTCTCAGCTGACGTTCTATCAGCAGCTGGACTGGGGATGCGTCAGTGTCATGTAGCGGGGTGTTTAGGTACTGCAATAAGGCCCTGGCAGCTGAGTCCGAGTCCAGGGAACCTCCCGGGCTGTTGTTCCCCAGCAGCCCCTTTGTGGACTTGACTGCAGCCTCTGGTCAGCCATTGGACTGTGGGAAATGAGCCGACGACACCCTTAGCTACACATGCCACGTGGATAGGAATGCCCCAATTTCCCCACCCACAAGGTTCGTATCCCTGACACAAAACAGGACCTCTGGTATACCGAACCTATTGATCCACTTACAAAAGGCCGGTATGAGCCATGAGCTGGCAGTGCCCCTGACCAGATGCTCCATCTCCAGCCAGCAAGTTAACCTGTCTGTGTAAGTGATGTATTCTTCCCCCTTCAGTTGGAACAGGTCAGCCACTGTTTGCTGGAAGGGGTTCTCGTGTGGGGGTGTGGGCAGCAAGTTTTCCATGAGTTGTGATCGGTCATTGATTTCACTTACTTGACAGTGCCTCCTCTTCTGCTCCACCTCAGCATCTATGCTGGGCCCATACACTCATTGCATGGCGTGCCTAAGCATGGAGTACCTTCCCTGGTGACCTGAGTGGAGGTTGGCTAGGGCTGCGTGGTGAAGGATTGTGGGAATTAAAAGTGTTTTGCGGTAGCGGCTTTGCCCCGGACCCTGCTAAGGGAACTACCGCTCACCCCGGACCCCCTAGCTGATCGCTTCGTGCCTTCGGCGCTCAGTGCCCCTTACATTGACAAACAGCTCCCCCCTTTCCGAAATGCTGGATCCGCCACTGGTCGTATCTATCACATTGCGACGCTTGCTTGGATGCCCTCGTGCTCCTCCTTGGTCCTGTCTTCTGGGAGCTGCAGCTGCAGGCCCAGCCACGGGTTCTCCCAAAGGACCAGCAACTGGAGGTGGTGGCAGTGCTGGCACTCCTGATGGCCCTGCTGCAGGCAGTGCTGGTACTTGTGCAGGCACCTGTGGTGGTCCTCCTGCAGGCGGTGCTGGTGCTGGCACTGGTGGTGGTACTCCTGCAGGTGGTACTTGTGCTGGTGGTGGCAGGACCAATCCTGGTGCTGGTGCCTGTGCCTGCTGGGTGCCAGGTCCTGGTAGTGCTGGCCGTCAGGTTGGAAGGTCTGGGACGTGGTAGATTACATGTCCAGACACAGGCCAGTCATCTTCATAGAAATGCAGAAGATCGTAGATGATCTGCCCCACAAATTCAAGGAGAGTTACTGTAGCACGTCTGTACTTTTTGGACAAGGCGAACGCATAAGAGTGCCATGTAGACGAAGTAAAATGAGATCTTCGTCCACTTGACGGTTCGCCTTTAGATGGAGTAGTACTGCACCATCTGGTCAAAATGGTCCACCCCACCCATGTAACTCTTGTAGTCCTCCACAACGACGGGCTTCTGGACTACCTTCTCCACATAGGCTGTCTGCCCGTCATTACCTCGCACCTTCCCTCGAACCCTCTTTGGAATGGTGTTGGTGCTGTGGAAGGTGGACACCATGCTCACAATCCTCTTGTCTCGCCACAGCAGGACAATGCACATTGTCCTTGTGCCTGTATGCCATGCCCCCACTCAGGCAGGCTCTTAGCCCTGGTGATGGCCTGCAGCTGGCATGGTGCCATACAGTTCCACACACGTAAAAGCCTGGTGTGAAGAGGCGTTCGCACAGGGCTACAGAATTGTAATAATTGTCCATGAATAACTTGTAGCCCTGGTCCTTCAGCGGTTCCACAAGGCCTAACACGGTGTTCTCGAGGGTCCGCTGCACCCCCGTGTAGACCTTGAAGTTCCAGATGTAGCCCAAGGTCGCCTCAACCAACATGTATAATTTGATGACATGCTTGGTGGGCTTCTTGGGGTTGTAGACCCGGAAGGAGAGCCGTCCCTTCCACCCCAGAAAGCCCTCATTCAGGCTGAGAGTCGCTCCTCGGGTTGGTACGTCAACTGGAACCGCTGAAAGAGGTACTCAAAGACCGTGCGAATGCGGATAAGGTGATCTTGGTTGTCCAGGGGTATGGTGAACGGGTTGAAGCGGTGGAAGTGCCGGAGGATGGCGTTGAAGCACCTTCCACTCATCGCTCGCCAGAAACTTGGGTATTCATTCAACTTGTTGGTCCTCCAGTAGTGTCTGATGGTCGGCATGTACATGACTCCCATGAAGAGGTATAACCCCAGGAACTTGGCCATCTCCTCTTCATTACAGGTGAACCAGGCATCCAGCTGAGTCCCCAAGAATGTGGCGTACCGGTTGGTTTCCACGGTGAGATATGACAACAACTCATGCGTGAAGAAGAGCTGAAAAAACTGCAGCGGAGTTGTTGGGATATCCACCTTGATGCCTTGAGAGCCAGTGAACGGCCCGTGGTTCAATGCGAACGGGCCACTGCAACACCCGATATCCTCTTCGGTGGCAGTGGCGGCAGAGGCAGCGGGTCAGTGCGCCGACACCATTCGGCCTGCCCTCTAACCCCTTGGATATCCCCCGTGTCCAGGCAGGGGACCACGACGCCCTCGACTAGGAGGGGACAGCTCGGATGAGGACGAAACAGAGGGCTCTGGGGACACCATTCTCCTTCGCCTGGCCGGCAAGGATGCCACTGTAGCATCCTGCACAGCAGACATAGGTGGGGGGCCATTCCCAGCTTCCGGTGACATTGGCTCGGCCAAGGGGGCAGAGCGGCCTGGAAATGGAGAGGTGACGAAGATAGTGGTGGGCCTGGGAGGTCCTAGAGGTGGGGAGGGTGCTGCAGTGGTTCCAGCCATTGGTGGTGGTGATGTCTGCCATGGTGGAAGACGGCGAGGCAGCTCCACTTCCTGGCGGGAGGGTGTCAAGTCCTCCTCCTCCACCTCTAAGCGGTTACTCTCACTGTCGCTCTCCAATTGGATCTCCTTGAGGAGTCTTGTCCGTCCACTCTTCTGGTGCCAACCCCCGTTTCATCTTTGCTTGGCAAAAGATTTTCTTTGTTGCAAGCCAACTGGAGAAAGATATGCTGTGCCTAGGGCTGTGAGCTGAAAGAAAGCAATCAAGATATTGTATTCACAGCCAGCCAATAGCTTTCATCAACACTGGCACAATGCAAGGAATCATGATATACGTGTATGTCCTTGAAAAATATCATTTGCTACATCTGACTTACCACAGAGGTTGGGGCCACCTACGTGACATATGGGCCACGTGTGAAAAAAGTAAATAAAAAAATAAACAGTGCAGCATGTCCTCGTAAGGAAAATCACGTGTCGTACACCTGACTTACCACGAATGTAGCGAAATACTGCGTGACATACGGACCACATGCATGAACCTCTGTGGTGAATCTTCTCATACACTGATGAATTTGGTAATGTCTGATGGGGAAAAAAAACATAAACAGTGCAAAGTGTCCTCGTAAGGGAAATCACGTGTTGTACACCTGACTTACCGTGAAGGTAGCGAAATGCTACGTGATGTACGAGCAACGTGCATGAACCTCAATGGTGAATTGTTTCTCATACACTGATAAATTTGATAATGTCTCATGGGAAAAAAAAAAGTAAACAACACGAAAACAGTGCACCGCGGCTTCCTTACAAATTCGTTGGTGCTAGACAGGTAGTGCCACATTCACGCTAACTCAGGTGTACGACATGACATTTCCCTCATGAAGACATGCAGCACTATATGTTGGATTTTCTGTTCACATGAGACATAACCAAAGCAATCACTTTATGAGAAACACAGAACACTTCACCACTAAAGCATTGGCCTGTGGTCCGTATGTTTGGTGGCATTTCCGGCTTTCTCACGTGACTTCCCTGATGAGAAAACGCTGCACTGTTTTTTTTTTTCCTCGTGAGACATAACCAAATCTATCAGTGTGTGAAAAACACTTCACCACAAAAGTACATGCAGGTGGTCTGTATGTCTGGTGGCATTTCCGGCTTACTCAGGTGTACGACACGTAACTTCCCTTACGAGAAAATGCTGCACTGTTTACTTTCCCCCCCCTCATGAGACATAACCAAATCTATCAGTGTCTGAGAAACACTTCACCACAAAAGTACATGCACGTGGTCCGTATGTCTGGTGGCATTTCCGTCTTACTCAGGTGTACGACACTTGACTTCCCTGACGAGAAAACGCTGCACTGTTTACGTGTTTTTTTTTTTCCCTCATGAGACATAACCAAATTTATCAGTGTGTGAGAAACACTTCACCACAAAAGTACATGCACGTGGTCGGTATGTCATGTGGGATTTTGCTACCTTCACGCTTACCTAGGTGTACGAGGCGACGTCTCTCCTAGGAGCACGTGAGTCACTTCCATTTTATTTTCATAGTACAGGTAACAAAACCTTTCAATTTATAAGAAACACAGTATATATCACCTATTTCTTCTACTGATAAAGCAGATCTCTTCTCTCAGGCTTTCTCCTCCAATTCCACCTTAGACGATTCCGGTGCTGTTCTTCCATCACTTCCCCCCTCTGACCTCCTCATGATTGACATTAAAATTTCTTCAGCTGATGTATTTTCTGCCATCACTGGCCTCAGTACTAACAAGGCATATGGGCCTGATGGAGTCCATCCTGTTGTCCTCAAAAACTGCGCTTCTGTGCTTACACCCTGCCTAGGTAAACTCTTTCGCCATTCTCTATCAACTTGTACCTTTCCTTCTTGCTGGAAGTTTGCTCTCATTCAGCCAGTCCCAAAGAAGGGTGACCATTCCCAACCCTCTAACTATCATCCAATTGTTTTAACATCCGGTGTCTCAAAAGTTTTAGAGTCAATTCTTAACAGAAAAATTTTAAAGCATCTTACCTGTCACAACCTTCTTTCTGATCATCAGTATGGCTTCCTTCAAGGACGCTCCACTGGCGATCTTCTCACCTACCTTTCAGACTCCTGGTCATCCTCCTTTTGGGACTTTGGCGAAAGCTTTGCCATTGCACTTGACATCTCAAAGGCTTTCGATTGAGTCTGGCACAAATCTTTGATTTCCAAACTGCCCTCCTACAGTTTCTATCCTTCTATCTGTGCCTTCATCTCTAGCTTCCTTTCTGGTCGTTCTATAGCCGCTGTTGTAGACGGCCATCGTTCTTCTCCTAGACCTGTCAACAGTGGTGTTCCTTAGGGCTCTGTCCTATCACCAACTCTCTTCCTTTTATTCATCAATGACCTTCTAAGCTGTACAACTAACCCTATCCACTCATATGCTGATGATTCCACCCTTCACCTTTCCATTCGATTTCCGCAATGTCCAACTCAGCAGTTACTTCAACAAAAAAGGGATGAGGCTATGGCACACCCAATGTCTGACTTGGCTCGTATCTCTGATTGAAGTAAAAATAATCTTGTTATTTTTAATGCATCAAAAACTCAGTTCTTACACCTATCAATCCGACAAAATCTTCCTCAGGATTTCCCACTAATGTTTAATAATGTCCAGCTCAGTCCTGCATCATCCTTGAACATACTTGGGGTTTTGTTCTCTTGGGATTTGTCTTGGAAAGAACATATGACATCTCTTGTGAAATCTGCTTCCAAGAGATTAGGTGTGTTAAGCCAATTCCGAACTTTCTTTACCCATGTGCAGTTGTTGACCTTGTACACAGGTTTTCTTTGCCCGTGTATGGAGTACAACTCTCATGTGTGGGGAGGCTCCCCACATACAGCTCTTCTCAATAGGGGGGAGTCAAAGGCTTTTCATCTCATTAACTCTCCTCCTCTTACTGATTCCCTTCAACCTTTGTCTCTTCGTCGCACTGTTGCATCTTTATCTCTCTTCTGTCACTACTTCAATGGTCAATGTTCCTCTGAACTGTCTGCTTGCATTCCTCCACCTCTACAATGGGAATGTAGTACCCATCTAGCAACAAACTTTCATCTCTTTTCGGTCCAACTCACTAATGCAAGAGTTAACCATTACTCCCAGTCCTTCATTTATGCAACTGGTCAACTCTGGAACTGTCTTCCTCTGTCTGTATTTCCTACTTCCTATGATCTCCAGTCATTCAAATGCAGTGTGTCCAGGCATCTCAAAATGAATGGGTCATGAATTTGGCTCTCATTTGTATTGTTTTTGCTTTTTCTTCGAAGCAACAGTATGCGGGCCCATGGCCTTTGGTTCCTTCTTCCTTGCATAAAAAAAAATAAAAAATAAATAAAAGTACTTACTTGCAGATGTCATGTAGTTCACATTTGATTTCACTACCTTTGTGCTACACTCAAGTGATTAGGTGACGATGTTTTTCTTACGACCACATGCTTCACTCTTTCTCGTTCCACTTTAAACATTACATAATCTATTACACACTTATAGTTCAGAACAACACTACATGAACATGTTCTGTATGTTACCTGTACAATAACTCAGGAATCACATACGATATTTTCTGACGGGCAGTTGTTGCAGTGTTTACGTTGTTCCACACAAGCATTCGCTGAACATATTACTATAACAATAGTACTTTATACCACACAAGAATCATAAGGAATAATTTTATAACAATAAATTAAAATATCCCTAAACCTCCTCTATTTTCACCCCGTCATGGCAACAGCGTGCCGTGACTGTACAGTGTACGTGACTCATGCCCTGGCCAATATTTTATCACTTACACGTGTTGCACTGTACTCCTTTTTATTCTTTTTATTGCACAATAACACTAACACACATATAGCAGCATAAAACAATGATTTCACATACACCTGGGCAATTATTCCGTTCATGACTACGCCATGTCATGAGGTGGTTTCCCGCCTCCCCCAATATAAAGCTGCTGCACATTTCACCATATCCTTACTCACTAGCTATTGCACAATATATTCACCTGAATCACTGTCACTATTTCAATGGCTGAATACTCACATTTGATTCAGGGCAGAGGAAGGGTTATTATAGGGGCACGGCGAAAATCTTCGTTGGGCCAACGGCTGATAACCGCCAGGAACGAATCACAAACACCTATTTCCCTAATGCAAACACCAAATCTAATCACAATATTGACCAGAAAGTCAAAACAGGCACTATTGGTGTGGTGGATGATGGTGTGTGCCTGGGATGGGGGAAATTGAGAAGGACTTAAAGGGACACAGCCCTGCGCTACCTTCTACTCTGACTGTGGTACTAATCAACCTGGCAGCATTGTTACCTGTCACAGGTCCCAGAGTTGCCAACTCATTACTTTCGACGAGAGCTGAGCAAGCTATGACGCCACCAAAAATGATGCCAATCGGCCGAAAACTTTATTTTTGGCATAATTTTTTTAGCCCTTTATGACGCATTTGTCGTCATCATGCATTTACATGGAAAGACCCACATGACGCCTAATGCGTCATTGTGCACAAAAGGCTTAAAACAGCTAAATAAATTGGTTTACTAAGTTAAGAGCTATTTGTGAAATACATGAATGTGTTTAAGATTAGTTGTTGTTGTATTGAATTTGCAGTATACCTAACACCAAGAAAGGTGTGTGTCCGTATATGTGTGTGGGGAAGGGGGGCACTAGGGATGTGGCCTGGAAGCCAAGGGGGCAGCAGCTCTAAACAGTTTGGGAACCACAGATATAGAGAAATACAAAAGGCTAGGGAAATGTGAGAGAAACAATTCAAGGCCTCTGAAAGTAACCTCCCAAAGTGTGAACTGTGTCGAAGAAATAATAAAAAAATGCTAACAAACTTAAGGAATCACAGGAATTAAGAAAAGTATGGATAAAAACATGCCTTACATAGAAGGAATGGGGATTACTAAAAGAAAAGAGGAAAAAGGCAAAAAAAAAAGTGAGGAAAGATCAGAGGATGTGAACAATAATTTTTATTACAAAGTCATAGGGTTACAAGTAGGAAAATGACACATAAGCACCAGGAACTAAAAAATAAAAAAAAAAGAAGATAGTGACTCAAACTTTGTCAAATATGTAAACAACATGATTAAAGCCCCTGTCACACATTCCATAATTGATCCACGATAGCACCTCTAATTCAATTCGTAGCGGCATCATGGTCCTGATTCAGGGTCCATCGTGATCGATCGAGACACTCATGACATACTCGGTCAAGATCAGATTTTTGTACCCAACGTAGGGATATTGTAAGTCTTAAGTGACTCCATTGTGACTTTCAATGCAGCTACGTGGCTCTATCTTGGCTGTCGTAGGTCCTTTCGTGACTCTGTCATGAATAAAAAAAAAAAAAAGGTTACGAGTGAGTGATGCTTCGGTTTCAGAGGCATATCATCAGAAGGCACCGAAATCTAGGACAGGTAATGAAATACACACAATGCGTCATGAACAATTGGTATTAAAAACCTTATTTAATCATAAAATCCATATACATTTCCTTATATATAAGTAGTAATTTTGAAATATGCATCTGGGAAAACGCATCGGTCACCACTCAAGAAAGAAAAAATGTATTTTAGAGGAGTTAATCATTCATTCACCCTGACTTATATATACCCAAGTTATGGTCAAGAATTACTCAAAAGGCTGTTGGCGGATGGGACAGGACTGGCCTGAGCGACCCTGATCGAGCTCGAATGCTGGGGGGGGGAGGCCAGTGGGCATACCTCTTGCAGCTATCGTGGTACGTTCTTGGCACCATCATGACTTCCATGGCACTATCATGGTGATCGTTGCCTCATCATGACGACAAAATGACATTTACAAATGTGAAAATCTGCCAATCGTGACTCAATCTTACAGCTATCATGACTCCATCGTAATTGTTTTACGACCATCATGACATACTTACAACCATCATGACGTTGTCTGTTATCGGCGTTTATCATAGTCAAGTATCACGACAGCACCAATAATTGAATAAGTGGAGCTGTCATGGTTCGATTATG
>JAGKTI010011020.1:11547-27265 GCA_018397915.1 Birgus latro
TCCCCCCCACACTGGGCAATTCATCTGTTAGCAGTAAGCTGGCCAGTAAAGGTGTGTTGCCCCACGGTCTCTCCAATGACGAAATTCATGGTGAAAGTGATTCCTGAGGTGGAGGACAAAGAAATAAAGAAGCTAGGCAAGAAACAAACAGAAGTGATGATGTGGTAATGTCATAAAGGAAGGTGCCATATGTGGATGTGTTTGGTGACTGAACAATGCTTCTATTTGCCTATATAAATGTGTGAAAACCAGTATAGTCTGTTACTACATATTCGTACCAAATACATAAATAAATATGTAATTGAAAGTGGCTTGAATTAGTTCGTTTTCTTTAGCCAGGTACCCTGAAAAAGAAGGAAAACGTCGGAATCTCAAAGGGTTAAGGTACATTTTCAACTGTACAAGGTGAGAACTCAAATTCAGGGTGGCGATACAACAGGTTTATTACTATTCATAACCTCTAGATATAACACTGATAACATTAAGCCAAAGACACTTAGGACATACAAGTAAAATGGTCAATCAAGGAGGTGGGGTTTTAATCTGAGGACCTGAAGAGACCTCTACTCCAGGTACATTTGAGAGATAGCCAGAAAGTCCATACACAGGGAAAAAAGGGGAGATCTGGGAGGTGAGTTTATGTCTTTACTGTAGAATGTTGTTAAAAGTATATCAGGAAGGCAAAGGCCAAAAGGGAGAAACTGCGACTCTAGATCCGAAAGTGAAAACCAGATTATCTAGCTCTAACTACGGACCTAGGAGACAGAAGTTAGCATGAATTGTTCCCATATGGACACACAGGGAGGTTATAAATGACCCAAGAAAGACGAGACAGCAAAGTCATATGGTTGGGTCACCGGGATCTCTTTTTCCAGATGTAAGGGGGAGGGAACTGATGGGGCAATTTAAGGGGGAGCACTGGGAGTGGGGTCAGTCCAGGGATTGCAGCGTCTCTCAGTGGCCGGTCCAGGATAGGGAGACGTCGTGGCTTCTTCTTGGCTGAACCGCTTTGGGCCAGTTCAGTTGGCGAATGGAGATATCATGGCTTCTTCATGGCTGAACCTCGTTGGGCCAGTTCAGTTGGGGAAAGGAGACATTGTGGCTTCTTTGTGTCTGAACCACTTTGGGTCAGTTCAGTTGGGGATGGAGACGTCTTGGCATCTTTGTAGCTGAACCACTTCAAGCCAGTTCAGTTGGTGAATCTACAGAGTCCCATCGGGCCAACTCCCTTGTGACATCACATCGAGCCAATGTTTGTTGTGCACATTGAACCAAACGAGAGTCAGGGAAGCATCGAGCCTTCTGCTTAGTACAGCATTGAGCCAATGTTGGACTGAAGAGCACTGTCCATTTGCAGTACTTGGGGCTTTGGCTGCAACAACGGGTGGGCTGCGACTCGGGATAAGAGGAACAGCTAGTGGGGGTGTGTACACTGTTTCTGTGTCCCTCTGGTTTGGAAGTGTGTATAGTGATGATCCCGGCAGTGGGTCAAGGTTGCTTTCTGTCTCCTCGGCTGTGGTTTTCTCTGGTATCTGGAATGGGGACTGTGGTAGGTAGGTTTGTCCCAGGCATTAAGCCATGTCCTCATAACCGGAGTTCGAAGGACTGTTCTTCTTTGGTGACCATGGTTGGTTTGAGGTCATGCAAGGTGTACTACCATGGTATGGACCCCTCGTCTGGTCTCCTTTTCAAGTCTCTGATGAGAAAGAGGGAGCTTGGCTGGTGGTTTTGAGTCGGTGTAGTTGTTCTTGAGGCCCCTTGATTCTTCTTATGTCCGGCATTGGAGATCCAGAAGGTGTAATGGACATACACGGTGGTGTGGGTTGGGTATGGCTGGAGATGAGATGGCAGAAAATATTGTGGCTGCAACAGTGGCTGGGAGATGAATGATGTCCTTTGACCTGGGGTTAGTCTTGAAGTCACCCATCGCAGACGTGAACGTAGAAGTGGCATGGGTGTGGTGAGCTGGGATGGGGACAGGATGGACGGAGTTTGTGCTAGTTCGTGGCATTATTTTTTAATTTATCTGAGTTGCAGGTTGGATTTGGTTTGCGGTTGGGTTGGAGGGGAAGTGGGTGGCAGAATGGCTGGTTTTGATGATAGTGGTGGCCTATATCTGTTAGGTGGTAGAGATTGGTAGCCTGATCTGGTGAAGATGGAAATGCGGCTTCTGTTTGACAGGAATGTGGATGTGGATGAGGGGATTGTTGATATTCTAGGGCTTGATGAAGATGAACATGATGTTGGGCAAGGTTGTGGTGGTGGTTGTGATATGGATGATGGGTTACTGGGGATATGAGATGAATGAGAAGGGGCATGGAAAACTGCTTGAGGTGGCGGGGTGGCTGAGGATCAAGATGGAGAATCTGAGTGTGAAGTGGATGACGATGGGGGGAGGGAGGTGAGGATGTGGGGTCAATATTTTGGGAGATGATGAGGGTGAGGCCTGGTGTGCTGGAGATCGTTCACTGGGTGCAGGGTTGGGTGGTGATGGGAGGGAAGTTTATGGATGGTGTGGGGAAGACAGGATAATGAATTTGGTGATAGCTGAACAACTGGGGTTTCGGAGAACTGGGGTTATAGGTGATGAGGTTGTGGGTGATCAGGGGTGATGGAGGACGGAGTTTGAGTTTCCTTGGTCCCAATGATGGTTTGGTTGTTTTTGATGGCGTTATATCGATGGAAATGTCAGATGCAGCATGCCCTGGTTTCACCATGAAATCAGTGATGACCTGGTAGCAATTTGTCATGCGTGTGATTTTGATTTTGAAAGGACCTAGAAACTTTGTCTGGAGTTTGTGGTCTAGGGGCAATCTAGCAACCATGGCTTGCTGGCCCACTTGGTATGGGTTGTCGGGGGTAGTTTCTCCTTCTGCAGGTCTTGGCAGTGCAGCATCTGATCAAGTCGGTTCTTGAGGTGGATAGGGAGTCTCGTGTGGTTGGTGCACTTGGCAGTGACCAAATGCTGTAATGGAATTAGCAGTGGGGACTCGCCAAAAATGCATTCATGGGGAGTAATGCCATTTTGTCTAGGGCAGGTATTCATGACCCATTGTAGGATTTTGACTTAGGATGGCTAGTCTTCTGTGTTGAGGGCAACTAGCTTGGTTCTGATTTGACTGGCGAGGCTTCGGTGGTTTTGTTGGCAAATGGAGTTTCCACAGGGATGGTAGGGAGCCAAGTGTGAGATATGGTATCCGAATAAGTTGGACAGCTATACCCAAACTTGTCTAGAGAAGTCTGGAGCATTGTTGGAATGGAGTGCATGGGGGAGGCCAAAGCATAGAAAGACGTCGGTGATTAAGGCCTCAGCGATGACTGTTACTGGATGTACCTTAGCTGGACAGGCGATGATGAACTTGCGGTAGGTGCTGATGAATGTGATGATATTTTGGGTAGCCAACTCGGATGGGAGAGGTCCCATCACATCTGCCGCAAGCAGCTACCACGGTTTGATGGCCATGACCTGTCCGGCTGGTCCTGGTGTCCTGGAGATGTCTTTTTCTAATGTACAGGCTTTGCAGGCTTTGGTGAATTGCATGGTAAGGGTTGATACTTGGGGTGTACAGTAGACATCCTTAAAAATCTGAAGCAGTTTTTATTGGCCTAAGTGGATCCCATTGTTGGAACTTAGATTCACCATTACTCCTTTGACCTCAGTTGGGTCGATGACAATGTGGCCTAAGGGGTGTATAGGTGGTCCCCTATATGGCCAAATCCTTGAAGGTGTTGGCTGGCATCCAGTTGGGTTTTTCTCTTGTCTTCTACTGCCACAGCGGTGCTTTCTGTGAAGTGCCGTGGCACGTTTTCTGCAGGTCAATAAGTTATTTCAGGGGACGCCTCGATAAGGTGTTTACATTTGTATGGAGTTTGCCAGGGAGGAACGTGATGTCAAAATCAAATTCCTCGAGGGCTTCACACCATATTAAGAGAGTGTTGGTTGTTTGCCATCTCCATAGCCATTGCCGGGACTAATGGTCCGTGATGATCGTGAGCGGGGCCCAAGGATGTAGGACCGGAACTGGTTGAGGGCTCAGATTACTTTGAGCCATTCACGTTTTGTGGCTGTGTAGTTGCTTTGGAAGGGTTTAGGGTCCTGCTGGTACAAGTGATGATGTGCTCATTTCCTTCCTGAACTTGAGTGAGGACGGCGCCAATTCCAACCAAGGAGACAACAGTATATAACCGAAAAGGTTGTGTATAGTCAGGGAAGGCGACTGTTGGCGCTGTGGTGAGGTGGTGTTTGAATTTTTCAAAGGCTTTGATCCTGGGGGTAGTCCACTGGAAAGTTTCATCTTTCTTCGTCATGTTGTGGAGTAGCTTCGCGATGGTTGCGAAATTCTAGACTGAGTGTCGGTAATATGGTGCCAAACCTAGGAAGGCTTGGACTCCTTTTATGTCGGCAGGTAAGGCTATCTCCACAATGGCACGAAGTTTGTTGGGATCCGGGGTCAGCCCCTTGTGGATGATGACATGGCCAAAAGAATGCGACTGACTCTTGGGCGAGGTTGAATTTTGAGGGCTTCATCTTCATGACTGCCACTCTAGTGTGGCTTAGCACTTGCCTTAAATGCTGGAGATGCTTTTTCCATGGTTGTCCAAACACCATAACATCATCCAGGTAGGCTGAACAAGTCTCCCATGTTAACCCTCGTACCACCGAGTCCATTAACTTATAGAAGGTGACTGGCCCATTGCAGAGGCCAAAGGGGAGGACGCTGAACTTGTACAGTCGTCCTCCAATGGTCGAGAAGGCCAGTAGTCCAACTGAAGGTCCAAAGTGGAGAAACATTGGGCATTGTACAACGAGTCCAAGAAGTCGTCGATTCGAGGTAGGGGGTGGCATCTTCAATGGGTACAACATTGAATTGTTGATAGTTGACACAAAATCTCATGTATCCATCTACCTCACCAGCTCTATGGGCTTGTTTAGGATGTCATGATCCTTGCAGTCAGCATGTCATGGACTTGGTGGTCTTCTCGACATTGCACTGGATTTTTCCTGTACATTGGCTGTTGAATGCGGGGTCCCGTAGTGTGTATCTGGTGGTGTAGGATCTTGGTCCAGCCTTGACTCCTGGGTATGAGGCAAAGACGTCCTGGTAATGAAGGAGTGGCTGCTCCAAGTCTTGTTTGTGTTGTTGTGGCAGATGAATGGGAATCTGAGGTAGAGAGGGGATGTAGATCAAACTTGGAGGCTCAAAGGGGGTATCAAAACTCTCAACGTCAGAGAAGTTGGCAATTGTGATGGCACTGAGGTGGGGGGGAACTGTTGCCAGAGATATGAGGCAACTCGTGGCTAAGGGTTGCTCTGTCTGCGGGGAGAACAGCAGTGGGTGATGGGTAGGGGTACCAAGTGGCAACTAGGCTTGATGGTGGGGTTGGATGGTGGTCGTCTTCTTGTTCACGGCCTGCATGACTGTTTGCAGTCCCGCAGTGAGGTTGTGGGCCCTGAATTGAGGTGTCGATGGTGGCAGTCAGTAGTGGCCCCAAACTTTTGTAATAGATCCATAAGTCCTGCATCTTGAGTCAAGGACGATGAATGGGTTGTCGGTGCAGACTGATGGCTCTGGGGTCATGACCGTAAGGGGGAGAGTTTCCACTTTTAGGGCCAGTGGTTCATCACCCATCCCAATCAAGTCAGTGGATGAGGCCTGAAGGGCCTTGAAGGTTGCCTGATATTTCATGTAAAACCACATGTATGTAGAAACTTTTGTAGAACTTGTAGCAAGTTTTGTGGGACTCGTATAAGTATATTGTCTTCATAGACGAGCTGTAGTTATCCGTGAGTAGATATGTAAGTAGATAATCTTAGTTCCAGTTGTCATGCAATGACAGGAGAAGGTAAAGGTGAGTTTGGGGTTGTTTGTATATTTATTCTCCTGAAAAGATTATCTCTGAGTCTCTCACACACGAGTGTAATATGTGAGACCGTCTTGCTCGCTAACCCTCAGCCTGTCCTCTTATCTCCCACCATGCTCCTCACTCAGTCTAGACCACCTCTCACTCCTGCTCCTGTCTCTTTCCTGTCACCTAAATCCTTCTCTCTCATATAGGAGAGCTGTGTCATGTGTAATGGACGTTCATCAGAATGTTCTAGAAGCCTGTATGTGTGTGTGAAGTGTTTCCTGTCAAGCGTCATGAGGTGCTTGTTTTTGGCCTATGTGCTGTGTGAGAGAATTTTTGCTAACATATTCCCTTTGGCCTCTAGCATATGACTTTAACTTGACCTCTAGCGTACATCTATGCTACCAGCTATTATTTAGGATATTTTAGAGTCCTGACATTGCTTGGTCACGCCCTGCTGGCGAACCTACGACAGCCTGTAACTAATGCTAATATATTAATACATAGTGCTTGTTATATTGTAAGACATAATATTCATGACAATATTGCACAGACATAATATTCCAGAAACTAATACATTGTAAATATAATGTACATATAATGGAGGAAATACATTGTAGTAAAACTGAATACAGAATATTGCATAATATTATAAAATTGTAAAATGTGTGTTTAACAGATATACACATACAGTATATTTGAGCAATGGCAATATTGCTAGGTCATTACATCGTATCATATACAGTATATGTTACTAGCTGTTATGTAGTAAAATTGGACATTATATAACATGTCGTACTTATACAGTAGCACAGATGTGCCTGTACAACAGACATACACTTATACTTATGCAACTTTTGTAGAAACTTTTGTAGAACTTGTAGCAAGTTTTGTAGGACTCGTATAAGTATATTATACTCGTAGGCAAGCTGTAGTTATTCGTGATGAGATATGTAAGTAGATAACCTTAGTTAAGGTAAAGGTGAATTTGGGGTTGTTTGTATATTTATTCTCTTGAAAAGATTACCTCTTGAGTCTCTCACACACGAGCGTAATATGTGAGACCGTCTTGCTCGCTAACCCTCAGCCTGTTCCCTTATCTCCCACCATGTTCCTCATTCTGTCTAGACCACCTCTTGCTCCTGCTCCTGTCTCTTTTCTGTCACCTAACTCCTTCTCTTTCGTATAGGAGAGCTGTGTCATGTGTAATGAACGTTCATCAGAATGTTCTAGAAGCCTGTATGTGTGTGTGAAGTGTTTCCTGTCAAGCATCATGCGGTGCTTGTTTGTGGCCTATTATGCTGCGTGAGAGAGAATTTTTGCTGACACGTTTCCTTTGGCCTCTAGCATGTGACTTTTACTTGACCTCAAGCTTACATCTATTCTACCAGCTATTATTTATGATATTTTAGAGTCCTGACATGTAGAAGCAAGAGTGTGTGGCACCAGTGTACCCTAGGAGCCTTATACGAATCCCATGGAGCCTAGTCTTAGTATAGACAGGTATTTTGACCCTGATGCTAGTGTTAAACTAGTAATTGATTATATGAGGCGTCTAGAATCACAACATTATAAGCGCCACCGCGGGTGAAATTGAGTTAGCGTCACCAGGCAACTCCCCAAACCCTGCTCTGTCTTGTCATGATGGATTTACAATTATGTGATCCCAGCAATAGGGTTCTTTTCCTTATGCAAAGTGTATAGAAACCTGGTTCTTGTTACTGTCAGACTCTCCCTGGATGGAGGCCTAGTCACAAAAACGTATCTCACACGGGAAACCTTCCAGCCAATCACAATGGCACAATTCCGACCCCACCCCCCCAACAGCCAGCCAGTGGTGGTTCAGCCAATAGGAGTCGGGCACTTATACCTTCTAGACTGTATTTACTGAATGTAAGTGGGAATATTGCCTGCTGTCAGCCAATGAGGGAGCAGCTTACATGAAGCATGGGTAGCATTGCTAAGTGTTTATGCTGGTTTAAAGGAGGCAAGCTTTTTGCAACACGTGCTGCATTTACGCCCGATTTTTTGCATATTTTGCGAGAGTTGTAGTGCTTATTACGCACCATGACTGATACTGAGCATGCAGAAGTGCCTTCTGGTGATGGGGAGAGAGAAACAGAGGAGCCTGGCCCCTTGATTGTTAGAAAAAGAAAGCGTAATGTGAGTGAGTGGAAAGTACACAAAACTAAGCATTTGCGTGACACAGGGAAGGAGTATGTTGGTCGTAACACTGGGAAAAAAGTGCGTGCATGAAGAATTGGACCCCCATGCAATAATGGGTATTTTGACAAGGTTCCTCGAGAAGTGATTGAGGAGTGTCTTCAGAATTTTTGGGCGTTGGGGAGGAAGGGGACTCCACCCCCTGACACATTGAAGTTCTAGAGTGGAGGGAAGAAGTTTATAATGGTGAGTATAAAAATCAGTGTTCATGGAAAAGGGGTTACCATTATTCTCCATTCATATTAGTATTATTGTGAATGAAAAAAAAGAGATAAAACTAGTATGTTAATAGTAATAATTTTTTCTCAACACATTTTGCATAACCACTAGAAAAATAACATATTAATAAAATAATAATACTGTCGAGGAATATACAGGGCCCCACATTAGTAATCTCTTCTCCATTGCCTTCCTTCAACAGTGTACTGGTTCAGTGTGTTATGAACATTTTTCAGTGATGTTATAGTAATATGTTGATGCCTTTGAACGCATGGCAGCTAGCTTATACATACTTCTGCTGCACCTGGGCAGAATGTAATGAAACTGACTGTAAAAACATCTATGGGATATATCTCTTTAAAGAAACCAAAACTACTTCAGTACCTTTAATGGTTATGTTGTGACATCAGTAACTTTAGGTGGCATTTTCTCTTTTTTTAAAAAGTGGTGCTTACGATGTTGTGATTCTAGACGCATCATATAGTAGTCATAGCTGAGCTGTAGGAAATCGTGAGTAGATTTGTGAGATAACCTCAGTTCACTTGTGGTCAATGATGGGAGAAGTTAAAGATGAGTCTGGGGTTGATTGTAGTTTTATTGTCTTCAAAGGGAAAGCTCAAGCTTAACACTGAGTGTATAACACAAGAACGTTTTATGCTAGCTAACTCTCGCAGCTTCTCTCTCTAGACTCCTTCTTGCTCTCTCCTCTCCAGCTTCCTAACTCCATTTTACCCGAGATCCTCTCGCTTCCATCTCTCTCTCTCTCGAACTGATCTCTAATTCCTCTCTCTTGTATAGTGGGACTGTATCACGTGGACTGGGTGTTGGACGATTGTTCTAGAAGCCTGTATGTGTGTATGTATGTCTTGCTATTCAGCTGTCACGAGGTGCAAATTCTAGATTCCCATGGAGGGAAAAGTGCAGTGTTGTTTCCTGCCTGCCTTGGTGAGAAGGGAATGCTGCGTTGTTTCCTAATCAATGGGCCTGGCTCAACTTCTAGATTTTATCTATGCTCCTAGCTATTATTTATGATATTTTAGAGCCCTGGAACTAGTAGCCCCTGCCAGGGTCAGAGCGAATGGGGAAGAACCTAATTATCCAACCCAGCTTCAGTGTCTTCCGTCTTATAGTATATGTAATCATTTGTAGACTCCGCGACGACCTCTTCCTCATGATCCAGTCCTGGGTCGTTTACCTGGGTGTCATTGTTGGTGACGCGACACTGGAAGGACCAGTGCTTCTGCGGTTGATTCTATGGTTGGACTGACTGCACTGAGCTTTGACCAGCTCCTGTATGTCGTCCAGACTGCAGGATGCATTGCAGGCATTGAACTCGCATGGGTCAGTTGGCATAAGGCTGTCCTGCAGCGCATGTTTTGCCTGTGGAGACAGGCAAACTCGCGGGTAGAAGGTGTGGTTTTGACTCCACCAGTCCGTCTTCTGGCTTGGTTGAGTGAGGACATGGTACGCAGCCCCAGTTTGGTTTTGTCTGCTCGCGTGTGCCGCCAGTAGCCACCAGATCATAATGATGTCCCGGTCAAATCCTTGAGGGTTATGAATTGCGAAGTGTTCCCAGACAAGACCAAGTAAGATCCATATGAGGTGTGCAAATGTGTTGATTCTTGTGTTCCTCTGTCGGCTGAACGAAGGCAGACAGTAAATTTTCTCAAGTATGCTAATGTAGTGTCTACATCTCCCTCAAATTTTACATCATTTAACTGAGAGTGCGATGACCAAACTGCGGGAGGGTTGGATGGCACTGATAATTATTATATTGAATGACCATGTTAGGGTCGAACTAATTTTTCCTGCCATGAGGGCAACCGACCTTCCTAGATGAGACAGCAATACTGGGATTTTCTGTGTGTCCTCCTTACAAACCAAATCCAACATTGATTTGACCATTTCCATGTAAGTCATAGTGTCATAGAGTTCTGGGTCATAGTTGGGTATGGGGATGTGGAACCTTTTGGCTGCCATCGAGATGTATGTGTTACTGTGTATGTCGAGTGATTGAAGCTCTGCTTTGCCTTTCCTCCATATTCTGACCTACCGCTAACCACCATTGATATGATTATGAAAACCTGGTTTCTCTGGGTTCTTCTAAACAGGAAGGAACAAAAAACAACTATGCTACATTCCAATTGTACAAGGCGAGAACACAAATTCAGGTTAGTGATACAACAGGTGTGTTACTATCCTTAACCTCTAGATACAACACTGATAACATTAAGCCAAAGACACATATAGGACATGCAAGGTTAATGGTCAGTCCAGGAGATGGGATCTTAATCTGAGGACCTGAAGGGACTTCTACTCCGGGTGTGCCAGGGGGATAGCCACAAAGCGTATACACAGGAAAAAAGGGGGAGATCTGGGATGTTATTAACAAATATTTCAGGAAGGCAAAGGCTAAATGGGAGAAACTGCAACTCCAGTTCCAAAAGGGGAAACTAGATATATAGTTCTCACTAAGGACCTAGGGGACAGACGTTAGTGTGGGCTGTTCCCAGAGTGACACACAGAGAGGTTATAAGGGACCTGAGAAAGATGGAACAGCAAGGTCATACTGTTGGGTCTCCGGGATCTCTTTTCCACGTGTAAGGGGACTGATGGGACGTGGAAGGGGAAGCACAGGGTCACTCCAGGAATCATGGTGTCTTGTATTTGCCAGTCAGGGATAGGGAGACATTGTGCCTTTTTCGTGGCTGAACCATGTCAGACCAGTTCAGTTGGTGAATGGAGACATCATGGCTTCATCGTGGCTGAACCGCTTTGGCCCAGTTCAGTTGGTGAATGGATACTTCGTGGCAGAACCACTTCGGGCCAGATTAGTTGGTGAATCAACAGAGTCGCAAAGCCCTTGTTACATCGCATCGAGCCAATGTCTGCAGTTTGCGTCGATCCAAACCAGAGTCAGAGAAGCATCGAGCCTTCTCCTTAGTACTGCATCGAGCCTTCTCCTTAGTACTGCATCGAGCCAGTACTGGACCAAAGTGCTCTGGCCATTTGCAGCACTTGAAGCTTTGGTCACGGCAGTGGGTGGGCTGCATGCAGCTCGGGGTGAGATGGGCGACTAGTATGGTGCGTGCACGGTTCCTGTGTCCCTCTGGCTTGGAAGCTCGTACGTTGGCAATCGTGGCAGTGGGGCAAGGCTGCTTCCTGTTGCCTCGGCGGTGGTTTTCTGTGGTAGCTGGAGCGGGGACTGTGGTAGATGGCTTTGTCCTGGGCGTCTTAATCATCATGGACATCATGGAGAGAAATGACTAGTGGCGTTTCACAATGCTCAGTGCTGGTGCCAGTTATGTTGTTATACCCTGTTTGATTGATCTGTGCAGCTGAGATGTATGGGGCGGGTAGGGTGTGTTTGAATCGCGGCTGCTGATTGGCTGCTGATGGAAATTTAAAGCTCTTCATATTTTAACATATATATTTATATTTTTTTTAGTTGCCTGCAATATAGCAGCCATTTTAATATGGAATTATTTCCGAAGCTAAAGAGGGCAAAATTAGCTTTAAAAGTTTACTGTTATCAAAGAAAAGAAGATTAAAGCTGATTATAAAGTTCTGTAAAACGATGAGTGACATTTGAATTAAATTATCCACCCACGGTGTACATCCACGTCTGCATGTTGCACTGCATTCACCCTCGGTGTACACCTTCGTCCGCATGTTACACCAGAGTACATGCTTGCATTTATTTTAATGACATCATGGGTGGCCATTCAGCAGTCGCTGATCAAACACACCCTGCTTGCCCTATTCATCTCAGGTGCACTGGTCAGCCAAATAGACTATAGTACAGTATGTATAAATGACATTGCCAGCAACATTGGAAATGGAAGGTATCTAAATATGTTAGCTGATGATGCAAAAATACAAAGGAGAATTACAAACACAGACTTTTGTTGAGAGCTACAAGAAGAATTAAATAACCCTCATGAATGGAGCAATAGAAGGCAAGTGAAATTCAGTGTGGACAATTAACATGTAATCAAGTTTGGTAAAAGTGGAAAAAGACCTGACTGGGATTGTAAGCAAGAAAATTCAATCCATCACACATCAGAAAAGTAGAAGGACCTAGGAGTGATTGTCAGAAACAGACTATCTCCGGCTGACCACATTTTTGAGAAAGTACGGAACATGTATACACTGCTTGCTAATATGTGAATAGCAATCACATATAAAAGTGAAGACATGCTGAGAAAGATAATCATATCATTCATTAGACCAACCTTAGAGTATGCACCAGTAGTCTGGAATCCACACCTCAACAAACACATAGATAAGATTGAAAAAGTACAAAGGGCCACTACAAGATGGGCACCAAGCTTAAGGGATCTTAGTTATGAAAAAAGACTAGAGAAACTGAACCTACCAACATTACAAGAGAGAAGGAAAAGAGGAGACATGATTATGCTATATAACTGCACCACAGGAAATGAGAAAATAGACATAAATGAGTATATAACCTATGGAGAATCAACAGCCAGAAGACACTGAAAAAAAAAAACGGCGTAAAAAGAGATGTGATGGAGACGTCAGAAAATTCAGTTTCAGAAATAGGGCAATGATCAGTGGCATGCACTACCAAATGAAATACAGTGCCAAAACTATTCATAAGTTTAAGGATATGTGTGATAAAAACGGTTTAATACACGGGACAGTACGAGCTTGACTCATTCCTGTAAAGATACAATTAGGTAAGAACACATACACATGCACAGACGCTCAAAAACATTCCCTGATGCAAATAAAGCTACTGCAATTACTCCTGCCATCCAGCAGGGCTGACTTTGCTTGTGCTCTTAAGATCTGCTTTTCAGACTGACCCTGAAAATGCATGCAGTCCTTGCAGTGGAAGACCAGGCAAGGAAATGGCCTTCTGCATGGGTCCTTGGCCTCACCCTAAACAATATGTCACAGGAAAAAGATTGTTTGTTCTTGTATTGCTTCCTAACATAGTCTCCCCTAAGTTCAGTGCACTTGGTCCACCGACGGTTAAGCACAGCTATCCCACCATAAAAGAAGGTTGCATCTTGAGCCTCCAAATATGACTCAACAGCATGGATACTTCATCATCACTCCGAAAACAGTGACCATGCCAGAGGCGTTTCAGTTTGGGAAATAGGTAGATATCAAGCAAAACCAGGTCGGGTGAGTAAGGAGTATGAATCAGCAGTTTGGAGCCACAGTTGTCTGCTTCAGCCACTGCCACCTGTGCCCCGTGGACTGGGGCATTATCCTTGAGCAGCAGCACGTCTTATTGGAGCTTTCCTCTCCATGTCTCTTTGATTTCTTTTTTCAACTGTCTCAACCCTGATGCATGACAATAGGCCTCATTAATGGCCTGACCCTTATGCAAGTAATTGGTCATGAGAACTCCCTCAGTATCCCCAAACTCTCAGGTCATCTACTTTGCTAACATGCCAATTGCTTGAATTTTGAGGGGGAGATGGAGAACCATGGAATTTCCATTTCTTGTTCTGATTCTTTGATTCAGCTTCAAATTGGTGAACCCATGTCTAATTCTGGGTCACAAATCTCTGGAAGAAAAGTGCCGGATCAGCCTGTAAAGTAGCTAAAATTGTCCTTGAAGATTCCAATTTGGTCTGCTTCAGGTCTGATGTCAACATTCTGGGCATCCATTTTGCAGACAGCTTGCTCATACCGAAGATGTCAGTTAAAACAGTGTGCACTGAGCCAACACTGATGCCCAGGTTTTCAATATCTGTTGCACAGACAAACGTATGTCAATCAAAAGCGTGTGGTGATTGGCCTCCACTTGATCGTCCATGGCCGATGATTTGGACCTCTCAACCTTCGGTTCTCTGCTTGCCCCACTTGAAATCGAGAGCCCACTTTTATATGGTGGAATAGCAAGGAGGGTCCTCACCAACTGTAATGACCAATACTTCATGGGTTTCCTTGAAAGCCATACTTTTTTTATTTTTCCAGATACTTCATCAAATCATTAGCTTTTTTCTTGTCTTTTTTTGGGTCTTGTTTTAACCTATCGAATTTCAAAGGGCCTTAAATGAGAACAAATAAAGACAAATATTTGAGTTTTATAGCATATGGTCATAACCCAAAGCAGCAGTTACTACTTGTTTCTGGGCGAGGCAGAGAACTCTTTGTAGGACCCTCATACAATATGGTACGAATATCAGTCGATGATCTTCCATTGGTGTTCATTGCAAGTCAGACATTTTCGGCCACCAAAGACCACACAAAAGTGCTGAGCACTTAACAGATCTACTGCTGACAATGGAAGGGTGCAGAATGGGACTACAACGAGCGATGTAGTTCTCTGTCAGTCAACTGAATAAATATCGTTGAAGAGCCCCTTGTTGTCTGGTACCATGTCCCTCCCAATGAGTACAATGCTGTTAGGATGCTAAGTACAGTATTTAAGGCAAGGGCAGTGTATGGTTGGGACTGAAGATATTATTTCATTAGAGTCTAGAATAAATCCCATATCCTTATGTAATAATAAAAAGTTAAGTATCATTAAATAAAGGCATTTGCCTACCTACAGTGGATATTATCTTTAAAACCTGTCCTCCCCCAATTTTTTTTTTACCTTGCATAACTGTAAGTGATAGCTTAAACTCTGCAAAATTAAGCAACCAAAGGTTGAGGAGAAATACTATATTTCATTATTTTAACCTACCAAAAAATCATTTTGCAACTGGATTTATGAACGTCAAATGTGCAAAACCTGAAATGTGTCTCTTGATCGGGTAACCCTTGCTCAGTAACACTGTACATTACAAATAATATGTATTTGTGAACCTTGGTTTCTACTTGGCTTATAATCTTACTCCTGACTTGCGGAAGTCGTAGGCAGGGAGTGACACTGAACAAAGACCTGTTTTCTGGTATTAAAAATGACAGTCAGAAACCTAACCAGACAACATGATGGACTGTTTTTGGTGACACTTTTGCAGTCCAGCAAATCTTCAGACTACCAATATCATGTCTTGGTTTAGTGTTACTGCACAAGGAACATTTCTCGATATCATTGTTTCTCCTGCAGTCCAGCAAAGCTTCAAACTACCAATATTATGTCTTAGATTGATATTAAACTCTGGTTACTAATTCATTTCACCCAAGAGTATGAGTAGATGGTGAAAAACTGTGGCTCACGAGTGTACATCTTACTTCTTTGTTACTTTTCTGATACTAGGGATTCTAATTTTTCCTATCACAGAGTGGAATCCTATCAGCGCTACCGTTCCTGTCACGATACTGTGGCGCCATCCTGTGGTGTAGCGTGGCGGACTACTGCACCTCACGGGGCTACCTCTCTCTCCTGTCAGCACGCAGGATTGCCAGTGTTATATGTGAGTAGGCAAGGCGCTTGAAGGAAAACGGTTTAGAAAACTTAAGCCACTGTTTTATGTGTGTAAATGTATTGAATGGAGAA
>JAGKTI010011021.1:4632-27265 GCA_018397915.1 Birgus latro
GTATATGAGAGAGGGGTGTGTGAGTTGGAAGCATGGTAGTGAAATGGCAGGGGACAGAGTGACATGGAGGCGATTTATATGTGGCCACCCCGTTCGGGATTGAGGCGTCTGGCAATAGATAGATAGAATAGTATTTATTTTTGTGGGCCCATGTTTGTCTGGACATGAACCTGAAGGACTGCAGGTTGAGGTTGCCTTTTTTTGCTATCCAATATCCTCCTCTCAATCTGGCGGCATATGACCCTGGCTGTTGCGCTGCCAGTTATGTTTTAGTCAATCAGTCAGTCAAGTCCTTCTTTCAGTGGGGAAGGGAAGTAGGTGAGGGATGTTTGTGTAACCAGACAGGAGCCACCCAGTTGTATCAGTGTCACTATGTAAATGCATCCCTCTCCAGTGCCTTACAAAAGACATACCATAAAAAATATACAAGAGAACAATAACATACAAAGGTAAATTACTAAGGAAGAGGTTTTAGAAAGCCTCTTATCCCACAAGATTATAGTGTGATGTTTTTACTAAATGCTATGTATATTTCAGCTGGCGTGCATTGGAAGGAGGACATGGAGGCTCTGCTCTTTGTACCAGCCTCATCATCTCTGCCACCTACCAAGTTCTCGCACCTCCCATATTCAGCTGGTGCATGATGGCCTCCCAAGAATCATCTTTGTCAGTAACACACCTACCCCTAAGGCCAAGAGGCAGACCTTACCCATTACAACATAGTACGAGTGAATCAAGGAACAAGTGTGGTGTGCCACGTGGTGCACTCTTGCAGACGTATGGCCTGAAAATTACACGCCATGACATAAAGCCAAGGAGAAAATAAAGGAGACCACGAAGAAGATTGAACAATGTTTTTATTTATAAAGGCTCCAACGTCCTTGCATGCGTCGGCCTTGGTAACCTAATGGCGGATCTCCGTGGTGCTCGATCCCTGGCAGCCTCCCTATTCAGTCCCTTACCCCTGAGGTCACACTTTATGACCTTGTCCCAGGTCATTTTCAGTCGACCTTTTGCAGCCCTAACCCCAGCATTCACACTTTTGACCTGCACCCAATAGTCATTCCCCATCCTCTCCACATGCCCAAACCATCTCACTCTACCTCTCCCATCACACCATTATACTCCAGTCTCTTTCTTCCTGTCCACCTAATCATTGTCATTTCTGTACGTTTGAGCCTATGAATATCGTCCTTCCTTACTGCCCCGGTCCCACTACCATACAACATTACACTCCTAACACATGCTATATACAGAGATCCCTCAGCACAGAGGGAGAGCCCTCTCAACATCAGGAGAGGCAACTGCTTGCTGAACTTCTTCCAACCACTCCTCACTCTAGCCACAGAGCTAGCTCCAGCCCGACCTCCAGCACATAACATGTCTCCCAAGTAACAAAACTCTTCCACACACCTCAGACTCACCAGCAAGATCAATCCTCTCAAGCCTGACAGTCTCTACATGCTCTTCCTGACACACTGCACACATGAAATCAATATCTCACAGTCTGCCTCTAATACCACTACATTTGTTATGCACCCACTGATCACAAGCACTGTGCAAGATGGAATTGCTTCCCACCCATTTGTGGCAAACCACTCATGGCCGCCCTCCCTCTTCTTTGACGGTATCTGCATTTACTCTACGAGCCTATTGCCCTGTCCTCTCTCTCCACTTCCTAAATCATCCCTCCTCCTCCTCCTCCTGCCTTTCATTCTCTTAAATCAATTCCAAATCATCAGCATGCATCTCCCACAGGAGTCCATCCCTGATGTCACCTGAGAGGGCTCCAAGCACCATGATAAACAGTAAGGGGCTCCAGACTGACCCCTGATGCCAACATGCACAGAAAACTCATCACTCAAATCTCCATTCACCCTCACCTGCGTGCAAGCACCCACATACATAGCTGTAACCATTCTAACCAGCCACTCTTCGATCCCAAGCTTTCTCATTGCCCACCTCACCACCTCCCTAGGGACTTGTCAAAGGCCTTCTCCAAATCAACAAAAACAAAGTACAGATCCCTATTCTTTCCTATATATTTTTCCTGAAACTGTTGAACAGTGAATATGGCATCAGTGGCCACTTTGCCAGGAATAAACCCAAACTTATCAGTATTCACTCTTTCTTTAATCATTCTAGAACTCATCTGTATTCACTCTTTCTCCAATCTTACCTTCTAGAACTCTCATGAGTATTCACACTTTTTCTAATCCCTTCTAGAACTCTCTCCATCACCATTATCTGGTTCAAAAGTTTTATGCCTCTATAATTTCCTCTTTCCAGGGCATTACACTCTTCACCCAATCTTATGGGACAACACACACACACACAATCCTATTTATTAAATGAATAACTAACTACACTCCTGTAGCTCCTGAGGCCTTCAGCATTTCAGCAGTCAATCCAGACACACCTGCTGCCTACACAACCTGCCTATTGTCCTGCTCTCAGTAGCAGCTCCGAACCATCCCTGCTTCAGGTAAACTCTTCATTCAGCAGCCTGTTATAATTCTGTCTCCAGGCGTCCTTAATATCCCCGCTGTTCACCACTGCCTCTCCCTTCATCATTCTTCACACACAGCTCACCTGGGATATCCCTTTATCTCTCATCATCTGATTTCATATTCTTCAGCACTATTTTGGTTATCCAGCAAATGAGACTCAGACTTTGCCCTGTATACCTTTCTGAACCTCCTCAAAGGGAATGAGACCACCTTCAAAGGGTTTGAGGACACACTTTGGCAGATATGCTCACTTCTGTTAGGCAAGGGGACATCAAGAAGACTGACCAGGATGATTGGCTGCATGAGGACAGCAGTATACCTCGCTACTGCCACCTGTCTAATGAAGAAATTACAGCAGAGGTGCAAGCTCCTGAAGAAGCTCAGAGAGAGGAGGAAGAACCAGTATCAGAACTGTTTGGGCCATCCCTTACAACATAATTGATGCTGCCAGTACTTTGCTGCAGCATATTGATAGGAGGGAGGAAAGCTTGCAAGAACTTGAGTTGATGCATAAACAACAGATGAAAATGTAATGCAAGACCTCAGTATTCTTCAGACCTGCATCAACCAGCCTCAGTAGAAATTGGCCTGCTACTGTGTCCAGGTCCTGCAAGATCTTCCAGTGCCTCCTGGAGTGTTAAGAGTGCCTGAAGTAACTGTAGAGCCATCAGCAGACGTCTTTGATGTGGATTAAGTTGAAAATAGTGTCAGTGATGATTAAGTAGTGTAGTGGTAAGTGACGTGACTAGCAGGTAATGTAGAAGATTAAGTGGATGGTGTGTGGACAAGTGCACAAAACAGAAGATGCACCGGGCTGTGGAAAAGTAGTGTACTGTACATATGTTCCAGTTGGAGAGCACATGGAGCAGCCATTCATTACAGGTGGGAGGTGAGGGAGAACCAATTGCAAGGTAGCTAAATAAAAAATTTCTTGTATTCCCTTGTCCCTTGATTACTCAGTCAGTATTGCAGTGCTGTATTACCATCAAGAATCAGGCAAAACTTGTAGAATTTTGAAAAACAGTCATCTTGACCACGAGTGGAATAGGCTATCTACCAAACCAGTCTTAGGATATATCAAACTGCAGTTCAGTATTAAAGGTCCCTGCTGAATGCCTGCCATATTAAGTGTGTTGTCAGTGTTCCCCCAATTGGTTTTATATAGCAAGGGTCCACAGTATTACGTTTATTTTCTTATGCAAGGTGTTAGTGGTACACCCAGTTGTTATAGGAAACATCAGCTCTGTTCAAACTGGAGTATTTTTCCCATTCCAACATTAAGTGAGAAAAGAGGTTGTGATGATGAATATTGATGACTGATCAAGTGTTAGCTATATCAGAGCCCTCCATTATCAAAGAATTGTGTTAGACAAGCATTTAAGCTTATTTTATTTCAGGGAGTACCGGTATGGATGCAGAAGAGGATCCACCACAATTGACACCACTGTCTCAGCCACAACTACCATACCACCACCACAGCTACCACATCACCTGCCATCACCCACAAGGACCTTCTTAACCGGTTAGTAACTTGTAACTCACTCCAATTGTTTGTCCACTTTAACTTGGTGTAGATATTAGTTCTTTTGCAGCCTGTTTCCCATAATTCATTGTTAGAATATTATACATTCATTCCATAGTGCTTCTTCATGACTAGCTCCATATTCTGGCATTAGTATCTTGTTACATATTCAAGATGGAGCAATAAAAATTTCAGGCCTAGTTAAAGTGGACAGATAATAAAATAATAATAAACCTGGCTTGACACAGGAAAAATCGACCATCATATTCACATTACTTGATTCTTCCTTTGTTAATAAGGGTTGCTTTCATGCTGCCTTGCTGGATGTGCTTTGGATTTGATTAAAAACTTCTGCTTGTCTGTGTGCCTGGGGGTTGTCTGTTCCCTTTCAGGCCTGCAGTTGAGGGGTGAGAGTACCTTGGTTATAAGTATGTGACAAGGAGAAACAACTTTTACCTGGTTGCTTTCATCAGGGGTTTCAGGTTTTGCTTCCCGGCACAGTATTGGTAATGTGTGAATGTGATCGAGTTCTTGTCCCCAGCTGTCCTGTTGTTTGCTAATATTTGACAAGGTTAACACCTCAGTGATACACTTGTCCTGGGCACATTTTATTTAATCCTTACAGTTGTCACATTCACAGTCCCAGTATAGGCCTATTTCATTTTGTTTTTCCCCAAATTTACTGTTTTCTGTGGAAAAAATAAACTTCAATGTCACAACTAAGTAGTCACATTGTAATACTTCATTACAAATACTTTTGCTGTGGGATCTGTTATGATTATTTTTTTAAATTAGGGTTTCGAGTCCAGTCATTATGATTCTTTTGTTATGATAAATCATGTCTGCACCCTACTACCACCATCCCGCTCTGCCATCTACTAAGTCCCGCCCTTTTTCCTATATCCATCCCTGCATTCTACCCTACACTCTGCCCTGCCGTATATAGACTGTCCACCAGACTGTGCCGTCTGCCATGCCCTGCTTACTGCCCTAGATTACCCTACCCAGCCCTACCTTTACTTTACCCTACCATCTTCCTGGCCTGCAGTCCCTTCCCTGTATACCCTACACTGCCATGTATCCATGCTTTGCTACACCCTACATATACAGTGACTACAAAATAAATAGTAACACCAAACTTGCAAGGGGGTCCATATTAGCAGTTTTGTTTGCACTTGCATCACAGCCATACCTGTGGTTGGTCTAGACAGATTGTATGCCAGGTGGTTATGTACAGAGTGAAATTTAAGCAGGGGTATGGAGTCGGAGTCAGGAGTCGAGGAGTTGGATACTTTTGGCTGGAGTCGGAGTTGGGGTTGGTAAAAATATCTCCGACACCGACTCCTTTACATGATCAGTTCTCGTGTAAAGTACTTGGGTGCATTGCTGGGTCAGTTGTGTCACTTCGTGGGAAATTGGATGCCTTTGACATTGCCAATGGATGCCAGTTTTATTCATTTACGATATTAAATACACTAATAATGTGGATGAAGTAAACTTGAAAATATGTAAGTAATGCAGTATGCGTACTACTGTACAGTCACAACTCGTTATACATTGAACCGGTATACGATAATTCGCTACAATGATAAAAAAGTTACACCCAAAATCCGATTTGCAATGAATTTCCTGCTATAACTGACAAATGAAGAAGTGAAGGAGCATTGTGGTGTAGATGTGAATGTGATAGGAAGTGTTAAGAGAAACACATTGAGGTGGTTTGGCCATGTGGAGAGGACTGAGAGTGAGAGACTGATGAGGAGAGTGTATGTGAGTGAGGTGGAGGGGGGGAGAGGAAGGGGGAGGCCAAGGATGAGATGGAGGGATGGAGTGGAGAGGTATATGAGAGAGAGGGGTGTGAGCTGGGAGCAGGGCAATGAAATGGCAGGGGACAGGATGACATGGAGGCGATTTGTATGTGGCCACCCCTTACAGGATTAAGGCATCTGGCAATAGATAGATAGACAGAAATATATTGCCATTGGAAAATTTCATACGAAGCGCCAGGTGCACGCAAGGCAACTGTCGCTCGTCTCGGGCAAGATGGCAGCCCTTTAGTGCAGAGCATTGTTTTGGTTCAGTTGCGCAGTCCCGCCACCCCTTCAAAGCCCTGTCATTTCCACTCGTTCACGTGTGCCCCCCTGCTATCGTCACCTCACAGCCAAGCATCGTACTACAGTATACATTGTGTAGCACTAGGCCAGCGTTACGCAAGTGTGATTATTGTGTTGTTGCAACGATTTACTGTACATGAGTAGCGCTGCCTGTATTGGTGAGATAGTGTTTGTTTTGGTGAATTATTATACTGTGGATTTGTGTAAAGTCTTGGGTAGGTGACTTTGGAAACTTGAGTTGACGTAACCTCCCCCTTTATAATGTATTTCAATCTCCCAGTTTACAATAAACTCGTTATACATTAAGGTATGACCTGACATAACCCCATCGTATAATGAGTTGTGACTGTACTGCAGAAGAGGGGGAGGGGGAGGGAGGGTGGAGTCGCAACCTTAAAACTTCCTGGAGTCGGAATTTTTAAAATCCGACTCCACACCCCTGAATTTAAGTATCTTCACAAAGTTTGACGAATACATAGCAGAAAAGAAACCATTTAAAATGCTAGTAGAATTGGGGTGTTCATTGTATTTCAGCTGTTGGACATTTTCTCTGGACCTAACTGGGGAGGGAGTTGTTTCTCTAACCGTACCCCGTGTTGTCCCATCCAAGCGAGTAGTGGAGCTGAGTGACACACCGGCGGTCAGAGTGGGACAGTATTGTGTCACATTTTGATGTAGATTTTTTTTTTTCCCCAGGTCCTTGTGTTATAAAGATTTGGTGAATTTTATATGGAGTAGTACATGGCATGGGTTGACACCACATATATAACTCATAACTCGAAAGGTGTTGAGTTGGTTATCTAATGGGTATCATGAAGTGTGTATATGGGTAGTTATGCCTGTGTGGTGCATCAGGAGTCCCAGGGGCTGGAATGGCATGTGGGTGTGTCCCCCATAGCACTAGATATGCCATTCAGAGGTTCTCCCACTTTTTTTTTTTCTCTCTCCCCCTAACTGGCCCTTGTTTTACCACAGTTGGTTAGGAAAACAGGTATGGGGTGATGACTTTTATTATTATTGTTGTTATTTTTTGTACCATCCACTCACTCGATGTAGTGCTGCTCTTGGGTGACTGCCCATTCCTCTCATCATTCCCTCTTTCCTTCCTTCCTCTTCCATCTTCCTTTCCTTCATTCTTTTCTCTTCTGTCTACAGGTGACTACAGTGAATGACTAGCCAAATGGGTTCCTGTACACCAGGAAACTATTTACTCTGCTGGGTGGCGACCATATAATCAAATTATGGTGCCTGGTGGTTTAGTGGGTAATTAAGGTGCTTCAGTTCGATTGAGCCTGGGCAGGTTTGTATCCAATGGATGGTTGGGATTTATTGCCCACATAATGCCACTCAGGGATGAGTGAGGCTGGTCACTCTCATATTAAATGTCAGGACCAGCTTGCCTAGCCCTGGGCTCGAACACCCCTCATGGGCCAACACTGGGTTAGATGATGATGATTACTACTGGTATTTGTCATACTTTGCTTAGGAGATTTCTAGCATGGGGCCTTCTGATGATGTCATGTAGTTTATACTGTACTTGCTACCACCAGGCTGTGTTATTCATGTTAGGAGACCCCTCATTGTGAAGGGATTAAATCCATCTACATTTGTATAGACAGGGAATGGAGCCAGACAGATGACACTGTAAAACTGATTACTGTAGTTCATGGTAGGACTCTTGTATTGGTAGTTGTAATATTTGTAACCCCAGGCTCCTCAGAACATGAACCCAGTTGCCTGCAGGCCAAGGCTACCCTTCTGTTGTTCACCATTCTCTTGTTGAGGGATAGGGATGGGACTGGGGAATTTTCATATAACCAGGCAGTTCTTCCCTCCGGTCCTATCACTGCCACCACTAGAAGGCATCCCACCCAAGCACCCTATCTGTGGGGGTTAACTAAGGTCTGCATTGAACCCCTACACAGACACAGGGTTAATTTATCAGCACACCTAAGAATATCTCGTACAAGCATGTTTTTTTTTTCTTTTTTTAAGGGGGCACTACTGCTATGCTGCTGTTGCTGGAGTTGGTGCTGTCGCTGTTCCTGCCGTTGCTGGAGGTGGTGCTGTTGCTGTTCCTGCCGTTGCTGGAGTTGGTGCTGTTGCTGTTCCTGCCGTTGCTGGAGTTGGTGCTGTCGCTGTTCCTGTCACTGCTGATGGAGTTGGTGCTGGTGCTGTTCCTGCCACTGCCGCAGGGGTTGGCGTTGGTGTTGTTCCTGCCGCTGCCACAGGAGCTGCTGCCGGTGCTGTTCCCGCTGGTGCTCCTGGGGTTCGTTCCGATGCTGTTCCTGCCACTGATAGGGTTTCTGCTGGTGGTGGTGTTCTGCTGCCATCGTTGTACCTCCTGGTGCATCTGTGTCTTCTGCCACAAAATAACTGTGTGGCCAGGGGAGCACTGGCCACCCCCAAAATCTCCAGAGGAATACTTTCTTACCATGCCGAAGATCTTCCTCCCATGCCACACCAATAGTCAGGTCATAGCCATACCCCTGCAGCTATGACTACACTTGCTGCTGCTACTGCTGTTACTACTACAGCTGCTGCTACTGCTGCAACTGCCACTACAGCCACCACCACCCTTCTGAAATGTGAGTTGCACATCTTTTGGTTCGTCCACCTTGACTTGGTGAAGTTTTTTTTTGTTGTGGCAGCCTAATCCCCATAGCTCAGATGTAGAATAAGAAAGGATAGCATTCCATAGCACTTTTAAGCCAAGTTGAGGTGGACAGTGTATATTAACAGTTGCTCCCCTTCTTACGAAACTTTTATTGAGAATCTCTCACCCCATCCTTGGGTGGGGAAAAGGAGGTTGAGCTGATGATGATGATGATAGGTGGTGATGATTATGATGATAGATGATGAAAATGATGGATAATGATGATGATGATGACAAGTATGATGATCAGCTCCATAACTTAGACCATTGACCATGTAGCAGATTATTCCATCACTATGGTATACAAGGCCACGAATATAACTTAGGTACAGTACAGTACTCATTTTACTTGCTAATCAGTGAAGATGATGATGATGCAGTGCCAGGAATCAAACCCTGGCACTATCAGACCAGCAGTGTCTTAAACAGCAGTCTAACCACTAGGCCAAATAAAATCTGAGTTAGGTAAGTCCCAGTCTTGTCTAAGCAAAAGTTCGTACCTCAAATGTTCGTAAGTGGGAGAGCATCTGTCTTTATTCCAGCTAACACCAGATGGTTTTATTCGGCTGAGGGTGATGCTTGGGTGTCTGAGGATCCTAATGATCTTTATTTTTAACTTTATTTATTTTAGTCTGTGCTTAGATATCATAATTCTTTCACCTTAACCCAGCTTTTTGTACATTTAGCCACCTTTATTTATTTATATATATTTTTTTTAGTCCAGTGGTAGAATGACATGTTAATACAGGTCCGCATCCTTTTCATTTCACTTCTTCATGAGATGCATTATTCTCTTTGCTAAGCCATTGCCGAGATGGTAATTTTAGGCTAGGTTAGAATAACAAATTCCCCAGGTATACCAGTAGCAGGTAGTTTTGCAACATTGCTGTTGCACTTCATGATTAGTACCATTCTGTTTGCTAAAATAGGGCAACAACTCAGCATTATTTCAAGGTGACAGACAGATAGAGAGGTATACAGACAAACACATTGCGTATACAGTATGTAGATTGCTAGATAAATGGTAGATAGGTAGATATATTGCTGGAATTTGAGATAGACAGAAAGGTTCCCAGGTTATTGCTACTACAGTATTTCTCTCAGTTGAAGAAAGTCTGGTGTTAGTTCAGTGAAAGTGGCTTGTCTTCTTTGTGGCTGTGGTGATTTCCTAACATCATTTCATAGCAAACCTCCTATGCCGCAGAAAAGACACCCCAGTGGATTATTATGATTATTTATTATTATTATGATTGATTTGTAATTGATGCAGAGTGGGCAGAGTATTATAACCTGTGGTGTGGCCAGTTGTTTCAGTTCAGACACTAAGATTAGCATACTGTACACTTGTATATTGTTGCCATGTTTTCTGTTTCATTCACCCACACCAATCAACCCTGCAATGTTGGCATTGCTTATTGTTTACAAACCTCAGTCCTATCAATTCCCCCGCGTAGAAGTTAGAACAAAGTATCGGTACACATGTAAAAAAAAAATAAGCGCCAAATCAGACTGAGGAGATTAAAGTTTTACACTGGCAGTAAATGAACGAAATGTCTGCATCATAAAAATAATCTTTAAAAATTTCCTCCTGAATTAGTTGCTATTTTACTGTCGTGTAGCATGGCCCCAGGTCTCTGGATTGGGGAGTGAGTGGGGGGATGGGTCAATCACTTTGACACCACACACGACCCACTATTGTGTGCCATTATATATATCGGTTCCAACATCAGTATGTGGGGGCTTCGGAGTTCAAATTTTTGACGAGAGAAGTAGTCTTCATTGCATATGTTGGAAGGATAAGTGGCACACAGGTGGATGATTATATAAGCAAACATGCACACAGCCCTTGCTTGCAATAACCACGTTGTGCCCGTACAGTAAGGGGGCGGCATGCTTTTTGAGGGGGTTGCTAGCACGGTTCTTTTGTTCCTTTATTTTTTACATCCCACGCAATGCTTCAATGATTGGGCATCCGCCCTTAAGTGGATATTGCAAGCCAGACGCTGCACACTTTGTTCACATCTATGAGATGCTGGACCCACTCATTCACAGCCACCCATTCATTCATCAATTTTTTGTTTCCCCTTTTTGCAAGAGAGCTGGGACTAGGTACTGACTGATATAATACCTTATGGGGCCACATCCAGCTGGAATGCCATAACTTCTTACACCACCATGTGACTGTTTAGTTTTATGTCACCACCAAGTGTAGTAACTTATATCCTGGGTAGCAAGAAGCCACTTGGCTTGTCATTCAGTGTAGTCACGAGATCCACTTTGATTAGTAGTCATATCAAACAACCAATCCATTACCTCATGCTGTCTCCTGAATTGAAAGAAATCATTTTCGCCAGAAAGTAAAGTGACTAAGGTTAGAGACAACTGGCCAGCCTGAATTGAAAGAAATCATCTTCGCCAGATTCAAGTAAAGCGACTAAGGTTAGAGAGAACTGACCAGCTGTACTCTGCCACAGGTTATAAAATGTTTACCAAAACTCCTGTCCTGAGCATGAGCAAAAGTATGTAGACACTTCTCTGCCAGCTGTAACAATGGAAGGTGTTTGAAATATTTTATGTGGTATGGTGTGCAGACCAAAGTTACATTTCTTTCATAGTCCACCATCCACCTTTAGTGGGATTGTAAAGGAAATTACAAATGTTAGTATAACCTGACAGCTTCAATATCTGATCATTACCATATGAAGGTGTATGTTCCAAGCATCAGTATAAAGTATATGGGAATGAATGTTTCTCACTTGTCATTTGGGGAAGAGTAATAAGTATGAAATACAAGTTAGTGCTGGCAGAGTATTTTTGGCATACTTTTGGCCATGCCTGTACATCACAAACAGAATGCAGTAAGTCCTGGTTATATGCCACAGATGCTAAAAAATACAGGGTGGGTCATATATTTGTGGCCCATATATATAACATGTCTGATTCCATGTGTTTGTCCTTGCTTTTGGGACCATACCTTACCACATCCTTAGGTGGGAAGAAGAGGTTAGGATGATGTTGATGATTATGATTGTAATGATAATACTTTACAATGATGATGATTGATGTGTTGAACAGCTCAGTCAGCATTATCACTGTCTACCCTGCATCATTTTGTGTTTCCCATAATCCTTTCTTAACTTATAGCAATGGCATGTTTTGCATCCATTGTTTGCATTATTTTTAAAGTAATCAGATCTCTCTTGTTGCATTTGCTTCCACTAATTGCATAAAGCTCACACCTTATAAGTAAACAGAAATTTTTGTCCTCTGTTTATCCATCTTTCCTTTGCCAGACACCTCAGTCACATAAGGAGTGGCCACAAACAAGTTGCCTCCATGTTGTGCTCTCTTCTGCCATTTGACTGCCTTCTCTCCAACTCGCACTCCCCTCCTTCCTATCTCTCTTAACTCCATTCTTCAATGTCAGCCTTGGTTTCCCACTCCACCTTACTCACATACACTCTGCTAGTCAGTCTTTCATTCTCCAGCCTCTCTACGTGGCCAAATCATCCCAAAGTATCTCTCCTAACAGCACCACAATGCTTCTCTACTTCCTCATATGTCTGCCTGTCCATGAAACTCCATACACTCCTCACTTCATCTCCATTGCTCTATCTCTTGATGTGTGTTCACAGCTGTCAGTGATTCAGCAACATTTCTACCCTGCTGTATCCTTTCAAGCACTTCCTTCCATCCTTACTCGTCACACTACTTAAGTACTTGGATGCACTCTCATTCTTAAGTACTTGGATACACTCTCATTCTCCATTTCCTCACCGTCCAGTCTCACTGTAGATCCTGTGACTTCATTTCCCTCAGAGACCATAATTTTACTCATATTTACATTCACTTTTAGATTCCGTTTCTTACATACACTCCCAGACTTATTCGCTAAGCCTTGCAGTTCACATTCATCTTCACTTAACAGTACAGTATCATCAGTAAGCAGCGGTTCAGGAAGTTTCCACACCTTACCCTCTCTCATTAGACACTCTAATATATTCACTTTCCTACCTGTTCTCTCTCCTATAGCTCCATCCTTATACAAAGAGAATAACCACAGAAACATGACACAAGGAGACATGATGTTCAGAGATGAGACAAAAACATGACACAAGGAGATATGACAGAGGCATGGCACACAGACACATGAGATTTTTGTCCTTGTGTAAACTTATTTCCCATACCTCACTGGCAGAATACGATAGCATCATATCACAGTATTTTTTCAGCTGTCATTTACAAAGGAAAGATGAGAATGTCAAGTTAAATAGAGAACAGTTTAATAGCTATTTCTGAAAGTTTTCCAAATACCTGCATACCCCATACCATTAGACTGAGCTGACAACACACAGGATACTGTTTATATATGGCCAGCCCTGTATTATGGTTCAGTGAATTGTGGGTTGCTGTTGCTGGGGTCCTGGATTCATCTGTTGTAGTGCTGTAACCAAACTACTTCTCTGAGCTGATACGTAGTCAATTTCAGCATTTTTGCCGATACAGTATTTGCTCCAAAAAAAGTGTCAGTTTGCATTTTGTTTTAGAATAATAATTTTCTTGCTTATTTATGTGTGCTGGTCATCATTAAATTTATACGTGAATAGCTCATTGAAGTGTTGTTGAATGAGCTGAGAAAGTTTGTTAAGATATTTTCAAAGTAGACTTGTGGTAGTAAGAGGCACACACATTTGAAGAAAGCTAATTATGTGAGTATAATCTGTGCTGTAAGGATCGGAGCTTTACTCATCCATTTGAAGCTCATGTTGCCTCTCTTCTTTCATTAATTTACAGTATTTAGTTTATCATTCACGTATGATTTTGGGAGTTTAAGATGAACCTGGGACCACCACAACAGGAAGGAATTATCAGCCCAAAAGATTATAAATAAATGTGGCATGTAACAAGACACTGCTAAAAGCCATAGTGCTTTTTTAGCTAACAGTAAATACAGAGGTGTTCTGATTGAATCCTGCTTGAAGTGTTGATATTGGTTTTGTTAAATTTTTTTATGTCTACTCTTTTGTAATGATGTTTTTTATATTTGTGTTATTGCCAGTCTGCCACAGGAAAAAGTATGTATGCAGCAGGTCAATTTTGGAACTGTCTTTACCCTATTTCTCTCTGCTTATGACCTCCAAGCTTTTAAACGCAATGTGTGTAAGAATATCAGAATTAACGGATCTGGATTTTTCATTTTTCCTCTTCTTGTTTTTTCTTGGAAGGAATGATATTGCAGTCTTCCAGCCTTTGGTTCCCTGTTCTCAGCATTAAAAGAAAGAATATACTGCCGTGAATAGCACCGAGAATTGAAAGAATGATGAGCATCCTTAGTTAATGTCCTGCTATGTATGTTTGAGAGTAACAAACGTCTTGAGTTGTTTCCCTTCATAAATGTCGAAGAATAATGAGCATCTTGAGTTGATTCCCTTCATATATGTCAAAGATTAACAGACATCCTGAGTTGTTTTCCTTCATTTATGTTAAAGAGTGATGAGCATCCTGAGTTGTTTCCCATCATTTATAAAAACATTTGACATTAATATGGTTTCCGTTTTTTAATACTTTTTTTTCCTGTGGTTGACTGTTCATTTATATACTTATAGCAATGACTCTAGCTATGTATGTGTTGAATTGTAACATTGTGTCTCCATCATTTTTACATTTCTGTTGTTATTCATTTTAATAATGTGAAAAAAGGTGCCATTTTTGTATGGTCTCCAGCTCATTAACAATTTTTTGGAAAGATCTTGAGGTGCCTCATTGGAGTGAAATTTTTCCAGTGCTGCTTGAGTTTCAAATGACACAGTAATAGGAATTCCCTGTTCAAGTTCAAAATTTGGCACATATATACTGTATTTTAAGCTTGTGAAAAAACTACTTTGTCAAGTCCCTGTCATCTGTTGAGTCGAGATAGTTCAGAAATCTTCATTATACATATTCAGCAGTGTGTAGTGTGCAAAATTATAAATGTTAGGTAGAATATAATATTGTACATTCTCTAACATCACAGCCCAGAGTTTATACATTTTGAGAGTTAATATAAGTTTGCATGTGAGGTAGAGTCAGGAATTTGAGGGACATTCACTGCGTATGTTGTCGATACTTCTTACGTTGGTGCCTTCTTTTGGTTTATTCATCTTTCTTTGGTTGATGATGGTGATTATTTTGCTTGTAAGGTGATAAGGTTTCCCAGGACTGTTCACTGTGTACGCTGGTAATACGGTAGTTCTCCAATTTTGATGCTTTCCATTTCTTTGTGGATCTTTTTTAGTTGATGATTACGGGATTATGGCGTCTGGCAATAGATAGATAGATGGTGATGATGGTGGTGATTATTTTGCTTGTAAGGTGATGAGGTTTCCCAGGACTGTTCACTGCATATACTGTTAATTGTTCTTCCATTCTGATTCTCTTTCTCTGTGGATATTTTTCTAGTGGATGGTGGTGGTGGTTATTTTGCTTGTAAGATGGAGTTATGAACCAGCTTTGAGGCTTTCGCTGTGTTGATGGATCTTTTTAGTTATTTATGAACTTGATGGTGTTTGTCAGGTTAAATTTTGGGTGGTTTATGATTGTGTGAGAAGATTTACAAGAACTCAAAAGTGAAAAGCTGGAAGTGTAGAAGCTGAGAGAAAAAAAATAGTGACTTGAATATTAGTTCAGGTTAGTGGATGAGTTAGTGAAGTGGGAACAGATGGATTTGGAAAACTTGTATTATGCAAGGAGAGAGAGTATGAACTATATAAAGTTGTATAAATGAAGTTGGGGGGAGGAGGGGGGAATGTTGACGACCACAGTCATTGGCAGATGGTCAGGGCCCGTGACCTGTGCAGTGAAATAAGCTCTTCACAACATGGTCATTCTTAGACAGGTCATTTAGGTTTGGGGGGGGGGGTGATTGTGTGAGGTGTAGTTGTAGCATTAGAAAAGGAAGAGGAAAGTGTAGTGCAGGGTATAGGAGAAAGAAGGAAGTGTAGTGTTGGGTACAGGAGGAAGAGGGATATTGTTAAGGCACTCTATGTAGTGTTGTAGGTTTTGATAGCTGTAGTGGCCAGGTATTGAGTATATACAGGATTAAACATTTACAGGAGAAAAAAAAGAGGGAGGGAAATAAAACAAATATGGTAGCACATTTCATTCAGATAGAGGGGGGGCGGGCATGGTGAGGTGAGACGTCTAGTACTACTTCCTTGGTGGTTTGAATGGCCATAATGCTCTTATTTTCCTCTGACAAAGTGGAGTCAGACTGGAGGGTCACTTTAACTAGTAACCAAGGAGACTCATTCTTGTCTCATAACTAAGGTCCAGTAAAGCTTCATACATGTAGTGGGATAGGTTCAGTTCTGTCAGATAAAAATTAACTAACTAATTGGGGAGAGGTACATAGTGAGGTTGGGGGTAGGAGGCAGCCTCATAAGTCTGTGTTGAGGTCTTTTTGGGGTGTGCTGGTTGTTTATGTGTTTGTTTTTCGTGGTTGAGAGTCCCTTGGTTGGCCAGTGCCTGTGTGTTTAGCCACGAGGGATCTTTTGCATTGAGAACACCAGCTGGAACTGCATTGCTGTTGGTGCGGAATGGGGAAGGGCATGGAGTTGATAATTTTGAGGTAGAGAAAATATGTGCAGATAATTAGACCTGTGAGGTAGAGTCAGGGGTTGAATGGTTGGTGAGTGAGTGCCAGGCCCTTTTCACTGGACATGGCCTGGTTATATCAGTGCCACCACATGAAGGCATCTCCCCAGCACCTCATTTTCATAGCAGTAGGGTGCGGAAAGTAAAAGGCATGAACATCGGGAGCAAGGTTGCAAGAGGTAGACTGGAAAAAAACAGGGTTGAGGTCATAGAGTGTGACCTTAGGGATAAGGGACTGAATAGGGAGGCTGCCAGAGACCAAACAGCGTAGAGAGCCACTGTTAGGTGACCCAGGCTGACGCATGTATGTTGTACCCTTTATAATACGATACAAACGGTACCAAAATTCTGAACTATCTCTAGAGGCCCATCATACACACTGAATTCCCAGATTATTGCAGCACCTCAAATGCATAGGATTGAAATATTTAAACATTCATCTGAGATCCAGTGGCACATTTTCAACATTATTACCAACTGTATGTGTAAAAATTGTGAGTTTCATGTGTATATAATGCCAGCAAAAAGTAATTCCTCTTTCAATAATTGATATATACATATTCCCATAAATTGCTGATAGGTGAACATTGCTTGAAGGTTAGGTCCCAGCAAGGGACTTTTTCTCAGGCATTTAAGGATCACATGCAAGACAGGTACTAAGTATCATTGTACAATATGTTTATGCAAGATTTAAACTAGTAATATTTTTAGATGAACCAACCTGATCTTTCACAACACACTTTTTGAGATTTAAAAGTATAGTAAGTGACAAGTGTTTGTATTTTGACTGACAGATAATAGAGAAACGGTGCTTAGTGAAAGTATCTTAAATAAGGAATTACTGATATGAGTTTCAGTTAGTTTGAAATAATAATAATATACTTTCACTATCTTAAATGTCAGGACCAACTTGCCTAGCCCGGGCTTCTATGCTCATCATGGGGCAACGTAGGTTTGGATGATGGATGGATATAATTATTTGACTAACAAGCAATTTCTGAAGCTTAAACTAATGATACTTCTTGTTGGCATTATGGTTTGAGTGTTATTCTATGTATGTTGAGTAGTTCTTATGTTTATTGTAAGAGGCTCACTCCCTTCATCTGCTCTTCCTCCTCCTCCTTGTTCTCTTTCTTCCCCTTCCTCTTCTCTCTCTTCCTCCTCCTCACCATTACCACCCATCCAACCTTCCTACCACCACCATGACCACCCTGCAACCCACATTACCACCACCACCACCCTGTTCTGTCATCTTTCCTGTCCTGCCCTGCCCCTTTCTCTTCCCTTCCCTTCCCAGTCTTCTGCCCTGCCTTGCCCTCTGCCCTACATTGCCTTGTTCCTTTCCCTCTACTCTGACCTGCCCTTCTTTGCATCCTTGCCTTGCACCCCTGCCCTGCTATGCTTCTTTGCTGTTCCTTCCCACCTGCACTGCTGCCTTGCCATTGTTGTCATACCCTCCCCTGCAATACGCAGCCACACCCTCTCCTGTACCCTTGCAATTACACAGATATTCCCTTCCTTGCACCCATGTTATGCCCTGCCATGTTTCCCCAGCCCTGCTATTCCTGTCTTGTCCTGTCATCCCATCCGTTCTGTCCTCTCGTGCCATGTCTTACCTGCCCTGCACCCTTGCATGGTCCTCTCCTCCCCTACTATTCCTGATATGCTTCCCCAGCCGTCTTGTTTCTGCTGTACCATCCCTCACCCTTGCCCTGTCCTTCCCTCCATCAGTGCTATGCCATGTTTTGCTGTTCCTGTCCTTTAGTCTCTTACCACTCCAGCCTGACTTGCCCTGCCACCAGCTCTGCACTCACTTGCTCTCTTCTTTCCTCCCTTGCTTTGCCTCTTATGCATTTTGTTTAGTTTTATTTTATATATTTGACAGTATAATTTTCATTTCTTAGCTTCTATAATAATCAAGCCTCAGATTTGTATCTTTTGAATATACTGTATGTTCATGCTTAGCTTTTGTATTTTCATGAGTCATGTTAAGTCCCCAAGTCCAGTTTGCTGATACTTTCCAAGTTCATAAGTTGTGTTAAGTTCCAATTAATGTTTTCCATGTTCTGAGGTATAAAAAAAAATTAAGTGCAAAATTTTTCTAGTCAAAAATTTGAATCTCGAAATTAATTTGATTTCGTATATATGTATAGTACGAAGTGATCTCTCCTTCGTACTATACATCTCCTGGTATTTTTATTTTTTTTAGATTTAATTTGATTTCGTATATATGTATAGTACGAAGTTCTCTCTCCTTTGTACTATACATATATCTCCTGGTATTTTTCTTTGAGATTTTTTCAAAGTCCACATTTATACAAGTGATGTACAAATAAGGTATATAATAGACATAATAGTATAAGACTGGTTTTTATTCCACTATGTATATACACAAGAGTACTGGAGGTTAAAAAATAAACTATCTCGATAAATGGGCCAAAGAAATACGGACTGGTAACCCATGCTGTGAGGGTTGCCAGTCTGTATTTTTGTGGCCCATTTATCGAGATAGGTTCGGCGCCTTCGTCTAAGATACTTCCATGAGCGTGCCCTACTCATCACTTTGTTATATACCACTTCTTGTACTGCTCTGCAAGGCTAAAGCCAGGCAGAGCTATACAAGTAAACATGGCATACAACAAAGCATGAGAAGGGCTCCATTAACATGCATTGCTAAACACTGTGCAGCCTGTGTTTGCTTTAATGCATGTTAAATATCAAGACTTACACAAAAAATTTACCGTACTCATCTGACATATGCCTGTTTCAATACTCATATTACTTGAAACCTGAGCAATGTAAGATTATCAGTCAACATGACATACATCCAGGAACTGAGTAGGGCCAATTAACTCCTTCAATAAGAGGACATTTGAAGCCTTGCATGCCACAAGGTGCAAAGTGCCACGCCAGATGAAAACTGTTCCCCACTATCTGCTTCCTCAGACACTACCCTATGCCTGCAGAATGTCACTTTGCTCACTTCAGACTTTCACCTTTACTGCACTAATTAGAAATGAGCAAAGTGACTTTATGCAGTCATAGGGTAGTGTAGAGAGCAGATAGTGGAGAACAGGTTTCACCAGCTATGGCACTTTTCCCCTTGTGGCATGCAGGACCTCATTTAATTCCTGCTGATGCCACACAATTTTACTCAGCTTAGAGGGTGACTTCTCGTAAGGAAGGGGACATTATGGCCCTCCTTCATTACCTGGCAGCAACAAGAATAAACTGGAATAAATCTGGGACATTGCAACAAAATGGGGAAAGACATTGCACTATTGAAGGGGTTTAAAGATACTATGATGCACTGGTTGTGATGCATGTCAAATATCCATTAACACCATCACATTCCCCTGAACATAACACTTTTATATACTTTTCACTATAACTCGGCCCAAATTTTCATTATTTTTTCCCCCCAGTTTTGCAACTCGAGGCATAGAGGGGCCAATGCTGTGGCTCAAAATCCTTTTCATAGTGCATTTGTGACCACCATCATTTTAACTGTTAACCCCTGAATGACGGGAATGAGAATGTTTTGACACTCAGAATGGTCCTAATCCACAGGTGTGATACTGGGGGGGGGGGGGGGGGGCGTGACCGCTTATGTGGACACCCGTCTTTTAGGGGTTAAGGAACTGTTACAATTCGTAACTCAAGAAAATTTTTGGCCATTAAAGTTATAGTCCCATAGCAAAAAATATCTTCCTAAATACAATGTATGCAATACTCATGGCCATATTATTATAATGTCAGAAGCTCCAAATTCTAATTCCTTTAGCAACACATGACAAGACCTTTCTGCATCATTTCAGACTAGACTGATGTGGGATGAGAGAGAAAAACAAAATTATATTAATATGGCAACATGTCTGGAAGTAATATTTCTCACCTGTAAGACTTTTCCCCCCCCAATAAAAAAAAAAAAAAAAGCTTATAGTTTTCATCCTGGTAAATTATCCAATCAGTTTATAAACTGGCACATCCATCATACGGAGGGCTAAACTTTTAAATTTTCGTGCTTGGTCATGTGCAAGTAGGCAACTATATATATATCAAGGCATCTACAGCCTCTCACCTGTTTCTGGCATTTTCATGCTCATACAACTGGTTTGTGATTAAGTCAAACATAAATGAACACTATAGCAATGAAGCTTCAGGCAGTCATTCCCAGAAAAATTTAAGTAACAGAACCAAACTTAAGATTCACAGATATGACATCCATTAAAGGCTGAGGCCTGTAAGCAGAGAGAATAAAAAATGCATTGCATCACTACCTGCTACTGTGACCAAAACGTCAAGAAGTTTAAACAAATTTCTGTGCACCGGAAGCATGGGCTTTTAAGTAGTAGTTCTCAGTTTTCGTGTTTTTTGTATTCTAATTACGATTAACTAAAGTACATCATTCCTTGGGGAAACATTTGCCTTGAGATACAAAAAATGCAAGATTCAGTACTTATGAAATCAGAAATTCTACAGCTGCCTTTTCAAAATTAAGCTGTGTTTCATATGAGAAAAGTCTTACATGCAAAAAACTGTACTCCACTAGATAAACAAAGTGTACTATTCAAAAACATTTATATAAAAGCAAATCATTTATTGGAATAGACTATTTAATGGTCAGCATATCATGTAGATAATAATGTAATGCAAGTAATGGATGTGGGATCATAAGGGCATTTGGCACGAGTGATGAACTTTGCTTCTGAAACGTCAAAGGGTCTGACTGGGCCATACAAGATGCTCCCACATCCACCAGTGCATATACAGGTGTCCTCATTTAAAGTAACCTAAATTAAACACGGTACTTTTTCCAAACAACTGAAAGAGGAGGAAAAAGAAAGTTGCATTGTCTGATGAGCCTTAGAAGGTTGGGATAAATTTCCATGGTTACTTGTCATGCCAACTACCCAATCTGACTACTACAACTGAGACAAAATGGGATAAAGGATCCATCAGGTTTGAAAACAGGCTATAGCAATTAAACTTTAAAATGACTGGAGCAGGTGGCCTCAAGTCTCCTTGGTTGTAGTCATTAGTGTTTACAGCAATGAAACTAGGAACTAAAGACTTGCCTTCATGGATTGGCACTGATGTAAAGTGGGTGGCTCCACAATGCTATTAAACAAAATGTTCCAAAGGTAATGGTGGACTACAAAATGGCAAATTCACCCTACACCAACCAGGTTCAAGTTGAAATCTGGGATCACAAAGGTAATTCAGTAAATTACTAAAAGTACTGGATATATACCGTATTTTTAAAAAATATAAATATAAAATAAAATAAACGAGGACCTTCTGCAGATGCAACCATACTACTTTCACCTTAACTTGCCCAAAATTTATCCTTTCAGCTTATGTTACAGAGCTTAAAAACTTTCCACACTTCTTGATGACTATACTCGATTGTTTTCCAGCTGATGATCCACTTTCATGAATGTTACCACTGCGCACTCCTGCTGCACGATTACTTGGTTTCAACTGCATACCTTTTTTTTTTTTTTTTGCAAGCAAGAAGGAACCAAAGGCCACAGGCCTGCATACTGTTCCTTCCAAGAAAAAGCAAAAACAATACGAGAGAGAGCCAAATTCAAGATCCGTTCAATTCAAGATGCCTGGACACACTGCGTTTGAAAGACTGGAGATCATAGGAAGTAGGAAATACAGACAGAGGAAGACAGTTCCAGAGTTGACCAGTTGCATAAATGAAGGACTGGGAGTAACGGTTAACTCTAGCATTAGAGAGTTAGACAGAAAAGGGATGAGAGTTTGTTGCAAGACGGGTACTACGTGCCCGTCGTAGAGGTGGCGCAAGCAGACAGTTCAGAGGAACAGTGACCATTGAAGTAGTGACAGAAGAGAGATAAAGATGCAACAGTGTGGCAAAGAGACAAAGGTTGAAGGGAATCAGTAAGAGGAGGAGAGTTAATGAGACGAAAAGCCTTTGACTCCACCCTATTGAGAAGAGCTGCATGTGGGGAGCCTCCCCACACATGAGAGTTGTACTCCATACACGGGCGAATAAAACCCGTGTACAAGGTCAACTACTATGCAGGGGTAAAGAAAGTTCGGAATCGGCTTAGCACACCTAATCTCTTGGAAGCAGATTTCACAAGAGATGTAATATGTTCTTTCCAAGACAAATCCCAAGAGAATAAAACCCCAAGCATGTTCAAGGATGTTGCAGGACATAACT